>PQWD01005371.1:0-40777 GCA_019425675.1 Leucinodes orbonalis | reverse complement strand
GACTTGACTAGATTTTTTACAGAATGTTTTTGGTGGGATTTCACTTTTTTTTGTAGAAACTTGAAAGGAATATTGGATGACCCATTGGGTGTAATGGTTGAGACGTCGGCTACTACACCAAAGGTTCCGGGTTCGATCCCCGGGCAGTACCCACAAATATTTGTGTGCATGAACATGTATGTTTGTATTGGTCTAGCACGCTCGACTTGGCGAGGGCACTACCGTGCCCCCCGATTTTTGACATTGGATGAAGCGGCCCACCATGTTGAATATATATTGTTTAAAGGCGGTATGTCGATCTCTTATAGTTTGGCTGGGCTCTTTTGTTATCTAAGCAAGGTCACCAGGTACTCCAGATCTTCGATTATCCAAGTTTTTATAGTTTTCCTTTATGTAGCCATTCAACTCTAATCTGTACGAATTTAGCTTCTGAGTTAATGGGTACTACTATTTTGATGATCATGAGTGAGTCAGTGAGTGTTATCTGTCGAAATGCGAAACTTTGCTTTCATTTAGCGAACTAAATGACCTACAGACTTGAAATTTTGGATTTAAAGTATGTTATTATACCTTATTAGATAACGACCAAAGGTTCTCAAATTGGGGCCTGAAAGTGCGACGAAATGGATCCTGTAAAGGATGGTATGGCAGTGTTTGCTTCGCGCTCGACTTGGCGGGGCACTCCGTGCCCAGATTGCTTAAGGTTATTTAAATCCAAGAGTGTATATCGATCCTTATATATTTTTTTCATTTTTACAAATTCTATTGAATAGTACGTAAATATTAAATATGTAAAAAAATAGGTTTTAATTAAGTTGTTACTTAATTTTAATTTCGAATGCCATACATATGGTGGATACATATATCTTGATCCCATTATTTAAAGGTAATCATAATTATGGCTATTTTTTTACTTCCGCGGTATTGTTGCTTAAGCGACGATTGGTTTAGGTAGTTATTAAATTAGTTAGCAATGAAGCAAAAAGCCCATCTAGTATAAGGCATCTGGCGTCCATAATATTATAATAGTGCTACCGTGATAAAAATGTGACCTAAAACACAGCTTTATCAAGCATAGAGGCTGTATATAAAGATTCGCAGTCATCAGTATCTCAGTCATGCAAGTCATTGGGGCAATGATGTAAAAAAGTATACATTCGTGATATGTTCATAAAACAATCGAAAAAAGTGTTTCGTATGCAGTGGCAGCACCCATACACATATTTCGAATGAGCGTGCATTTACCTAAACAAAAGCGTACAAACTCTACTCTTTTGGGCGGTTCATTTTTGAGGCACGGGTGGCGTTTCTACCTTTATATATACAGAATATCATTGATTGGGGGTTCTATGTCCTACATTTAACGTGTTGCTGTATTGCCAACAAAAACGTTTTCGTTGTATATACGAACATTGAAACTTCTCGTATGAATCTTTCAGTTGAAAGATTCATACTACATTTTTTTTTAATTCATAAGCCATAGTTTATATCGATGTCAATATTATTATTTTATTGTAGTGTCTTTTCGTTTATCATTTAATTGTTCACTTACTTTATTGCATAAATAATTGTACAAAGGTGTACTTATGTAATGCCAAGTGGCATTCTCTACAATTCATTAAGGATTGTTGACTATTGACTTATTTTCTAACATATCCCATGAAGTCAATATTTTTTTTGTATTTTTGCTATAATATGTAAATCAAATTTGTTATTATATTGGTGTGAAGTGAATAGATAGATGTTTTTTATTTATTTTACATCAAATATTTAAATAATTTTTGAAAGTTTCAAATGCGAAGGCGTTTAAGGCAATATTTTGGATTCAAATATTTAATTATATAGGTAAATATAACGAAAACTATCAGGTATTTTGTGCTGACAAATCATTTTCATTATACTTTGGTTGACAGCATAGTGAATTGACGAGGGATAAGAATAATATACTAATATTAACAAACCCGTGGCAGTGGGCAGGGCACATAGTGCGTAGAACCGATGGGGCGGAAAGGTTCTCGAGTGGCGTCCACGTAAGGAAAGCGAAGCGTAGGCCGACCCTAACCAGATGGACGGATGATCTGGTTAAGGTGGCGGGTAGCAGATGGATGTCAGCTGCTAGGGATCGGTCCGCGTGGAAATCATTAGGGGAGGCCATCGTTCAGCAGTGGACATAATAAGGCTGTAATGATGATGAGATGATGATAATAAACTATCAGCTTTTCCAGGTCGCAATGCTAACACCGCTAATGAATTGAATTCCGTTCTAGTTTACTTATTAATTTTATTTTATACGAATAGTCCAAGTTTCACGTTTTTTTCTTTTATTTTTACGATTTGTGACATTACTGTTGTCACTTTTACTTTTCTGCTTAAGCATATTGGTAGTAGTCTTCATCCATTCTTTTAATTTGTAAAACCACGTTTCCCTCACTGTACCCGTGTTTGTACTTTTTACCTCACCGCTACTTCTAGGTAAGTTAGGGTTCCATTTTCTAGTATGTGGAAATGAGTGTAAATGCCAAGACTTTATTTCATCGTCCCAATGCCAATAAGGCCGGTAAACGTGCACAATTTTAGGGGCTTCTCTCCCTGAAAAAGCCCAAGGTACAAACAATGTCGCTAAACCAGAGGTCCCAGCAAAAAGGAACACTATCGGAGCTAAGAAAATAGAAACTAACCCAAATGTCAGCGGATTGAAAGTGGACAACCAGCCCAAGGCACTAATTGCTGGCTTAAAAAACTGTATAATTGATGACATACCAAATATATCATCATCACCTTTGGGAGGCCGTGGCTTCGACAGCGATGATAGTACTGAACTTGAAGCACCATACCCTCCGGGCTCAGCAGATTCGCCTTCACCGGCTCCATCATAATTAGTTAAAGCCAGTCCCTCTATGGAAGCACTTTCTGCTTGCTCTTGGTTTTCTTCCGAATCGAAAACATTATGATCGGTGTTAGCTGCTTCGTCGGAATCTTCATCATAAGGAATTCCGAAAGGATCAGCAAATAAACCACCATCACCTTCTTCTTCATCTGATTCTACCACAACATTTTTATTTACAACATTGGTGTTAACAGCTATATTTAAATCTGGACAGGCCTCTTTACCCTGACCTTGAAAAGTGTTATTTAACGTAAGAAATATTGTGGGACATTCGTCAGGTGAAGCAGCGTACTCTTCCGGCCTTATTACTATTCTGTCAGTGTAGGCGTTAGTTGGTTGGAAAGTGGTGACCTCAAATTCATGACCTGGGTATTGTGGATAGTTATGTACAGAATTATGGTAGTTATAATGGTCTTTTAACGGTTTCGTCACGACAATAGGTCTTTGTGTGGTTGGCTTTCGATATACTGTATGAATATTAGGCTGATTTTGGTAAATTGTTTGGATGCTGCTTGGTTGAGGCCATGGCATTGGATTTCCTAAGTTAGTAATGATTGGAGTTGGAGTCGGAGTGGTAAAAATATAAACCGGTCGAGTGGTGGGATACATATAGGTCTGTGTTATATGAGCATTATCAGGTTCAATGTCGGAGTCGTCGGGATATTGCGGCTTAGGTTTTGGTCGTCTATGTATTTTATTTTTTAATTTGTTAAGCAATTGCTTTAGAGGTTTTCGATGAATATGCTTTTGTGTACTACCTAAAATATTGTTTATATTTTCTGTACTTGAATAATCTTCAGTACTTTCTGTATCTAACGAAAATATATTTTTTCCAGTTTCGTCAGAAGTTGTTGTTTCATAAGAAAAATCTAAATCTTCATATTTTGTATTATCTGTCCATTTAGTTATTACTTTACGTATTTCTGGTTTTTTTGATCGATGGAGTAAGTGTTAAAGCTTCATCAAAGTTTGGAGTCATTGTTGTTGTTTTAGGATTTGTGATTGTATTTATATAATTTTTTGTAAGTTTTTTGGTAATCATGCGGTTATTTCTATAATTTTTTGTTGAATTTATATAAGGAAATTGACCTGTAGAATTATTTAACCTATCATTATGAAATAAATTAGTTTCAGATATGTTATGAAAATTAGTGGCTAAAGGTAAATTAAAGCTATTGGTTCTTATACTAGAGTTCCTATATCTATACCTTATTGGGTTTTCTGTTGTTCTGTTTACATTTTCACCACTAGGCACACTACCGATAGTCGGAGAGTCTTGAGGTCGACAATAAACATATGGGCACAATATAACAACTAACAAAACTAAAGTCCACTTTGTAACACTTTTTCGCCTCGTCATTGTGATGCACACACTTGCTACCTGAAACAAAATAATACATAGATTACTTAAGTGTAAAAGTTTTATTAATATTATTTTTACGATTTCTACAAAATATAAAACAGCTTCATTGCTAAAAACATTATAAAATTAATTCGAGTAAGAAACAGGTTATAGAGAAACTCCACATCATATAAGTACAATTAATAACAACTATAAGAAACGTTGTCTGTGATTAAATTCACAAAATAATGTATAATATTAACTGAAGAAACAAAATTAGCATCCGCTAAACATAAATAAACAGTGTAAATTGGAGTAAAAATTAAAAGTACATCTGTGAAATCTCTAAAGGTAAGCTTTTGATTATGTTACGTACAGTAATTTTAAAACAATTATATTGATGCCTTTTACGTATTAGTATGAAATAATTATAGCTTCGCATTAAGAGTCCATTGTATTGTTCATAATCACGCTGCTGACTAGGTCAACGCTAACGCAATGATCAAAATAAATAAACAACTGCCAAAACCGGTAAATCTCTGAATGACTTGATACCGGAATCCGTTAAACTATCGTTAACCCACGGTGTGCGCTCGAGAACCGTTAGTTATGTTGTGTTTGCGTTAATAAGATATAATTTAAAAGGATTCGAAAGTATTTATTGGAATAAAATACTTATGTAAATTTACATCTTTTGTTTATACTTAGTGTTTAAAGTATGTTTATCCGATTTTTAGTCTCCATATTACAGGCTATTATATGCTTAGTTTCGGGCAGATGGCGCTGTGTGAGTGTCTATTTCTTGTTTTTCTCCTTTTAATTTAGTTCATACATTAATCAATTATTTTAATTGCGGATTTAAATCGCCACTATCAATAAAAATAATTCCTGTATTCAGTTTGAACTTGAGAAAATATTTCGCATTTAAATATTTGGTTATATTCAGATCCTATAAAAGTACAACGCATTGCTTGCATACAAATAACCGGTTACAAATACGAGTATCTACACATTACACTGACTTTCCCCGCTAATAACCGATACTCTGTTTATCGCTGATTGGCTTTGTATGTTATTCCGAGTTTATTGCACTGATAAAATAGAAATAGAATAAAGAAACCTGAACTTCATATAGACAGATTTGGATGAGAGTTTGGTTCAAATGTCGAATGATTTCAATTACTTATGAATAAAATATTTGAGTGTTGTGACAAATATGGTTCTCACAATTCTGATTTTACATAATTTTAAAGATTTGATACAATTTAGATAAATAATCTCTTCAACTAACAAGATCTCTCTCTCTTCAACCTATCGCAGTCCACTGCTGGACATAGGTCTCCCCCATTTTGCGCCAGATATCCCGGTCCTCCGCTTTTCTCATCCAGCTCCCACCAGCGACCTTCCGCAAGTCGTCGGTCCGTCCTACGCTACGCTTGCCAAGACGCGGTCTCCACTCCCCTAACAAGATAAATAATATAAATCTCAAATTATGATTTCTTTACATAGAAACATAGAAACGAATAGTGAAAAGAGCAATGATAAGAGAAATACAATAGCGATTATAATAGATTGACATTTCC
Organism: Leucinodes orbonalis; assembly: GCA_019425675.1. Taxonomy (NCBI): domain Eukaryota; kingdom Metazoa; phylum Arthropoda; class Insecta; order Lepidoptera; family Crambidae; genus Leucinodes; species Leucinodes orbonalis. The sequence continues at coordinate 34,965 of PQWD01005371.1, read as the reverse complement.
AAAGAATGAAATTTACTTTAAAAAAGCCATTTTAAAGATCTGATTTTAATGTTTGAGATTCAATATTTAACTAATTATATCAGAAAATACTGATTGTTATAAAAGCGTTTTATGTAAACCACCAAAAACGATGTGTGACAAGATAAAGAAAGAACAAGGCCAATGACCGCACGGCCCTGACCGTCATCTACCGGTTTTGATCGCTCGGCATCACTGACCCAGATGCCCAAAACTGGCTCTTTTACTTTTTTACGTTCCGTTAAAGTGGCATCCGTTAATCGTTGGAGACAACAGCTAAATGCTTAAATTGTTATAAAATATGCAAATCAAATAACGTCACAAATAAATAAATATCCACTGACAATCACACAGCGCCATCTAGCCCCAAGTTAAGTGTGAAGCCTGCAGTGTGGGTACTAAACAACGGATTAACATATTTATATACATTTTTTTTGTAAATACATACATACTATACATAGAAAACAACCAGTTCCTTTATACTTTCGCTTACATACCTCCGGATTCATATTGTTAGACATTGTGAATTTACGATGAATAATTTTGAAATCACGTCTTGCATTTTTATGAGCTGTTTAAGGGAAGGTGGTGGTTGTTTATAAAATGTTGAATGATGAATTTATTTGACATGTTTAGCATTTTAAATTATTGTGTTCTTTGTCTTTATGATCATAATTTAAATATACGCAAATAACTATTATTTCCACTATGTATCCAAACGAAACTAACATTCCTGTCAAGCGAAACACAGTAATATTATCAGAAAAAACAGAAAATTGTGAAATTATTTTTAAGAAATAACGTCTTTTCTTTACAGCGGACATCATAGTACTCTACAATTTAAGAGGAGTTCAGTAGTCTCCTTAAATTTTTTATGTATAATTGGACAAAACATTTTTCGAAATAGAATAGTGAACCCAAAATATATGTATATTTTTTTATTTAATTACATCTACAAACTCATGGTCCCTACTCTTTTTAGTTCAAGATTATTTTGTAAATAAATCATTATAATATTATGTTAGTGCTCCGCGCATGGGGCAAAAGAATTGGTTAAAGTTGGAATGGGATAACAGTCAGAATTAAAATAAATAATATTTTTCATTGGATAAAGAAGGGGGTGAATAATAATAAATAAATTAATGAAATGACTCTATCTCTTTATTTTACCCATAATAATATTTATTCAACACGGTTTCATCGGCCTGCATTAAACCCAATACACATAATGCTTTTTGCAATAAATATAATACTCATAATGTATTCTCCATTTCAAAAACCGGTGTGAAAAGCTTAAGGCTATTTCTGCTATCTTTAAGCTATACCTGCGAAACAAGCACTTGCAAGTTGATCCTACCTGCCTCATTCCATGTATTTTCTTAGCTATTTTCCTTAATAAATATTTATGTTTCGATCCTCCTTTTTCCAACAACTGCTTCTTAAGCGATGCTTGACCGTAACATTAAACTTGATTATAGCGTGCAAGGTGCATTCACTCTGTGTCCTAAGCGATAAGCTAGATCTGTTAACTTTGCGACTACAATTTCAATCATTCGTGCCAGTTGAAATAAACCATAATGAAGGCTCATTTTTAGTCAGTTATTTACAAATTTAATACCTATATTCGTATATATACGTTTAGATATCTATATTTGGACTTTCGGCAATTTAAAAAAAAGCAATTTAAAAGGGAAGTTATTATAAGTATCGCGTACTGTATCGTATGATGTTTGTTGGTCATTCCACTGTTAAGGTTTTAAGCATTCTTACAAGACTGGGTATTGGTCCGGAGCACAGTAATAAATCTGTGGTCCGGAGATTGAAAATCAATAGAAACAAAAACTTATATATTTCATATAAAATAAAACATTTTCTTTATAATACCACTTAACTTACTCTTAATGAAATAGTGAACGTTGAAGTTATGAATTTGTGCTGAGGATTAAGATGTATAATCATCGAACGCACACATTCGCTTTCGCATATCACTTGAACGTATAAAGTAAGTTCGCTTAATTATTATGTTAATGATATAACTGGACGGAACGACGCGTGCGCGCAGGTATGCGTTCCCATTTCTAGTTCTCTGACAAACGGATTGAGGAAAAATATTTGTTAAACTATCGATGGGTTTGTTTAAGATCGATATGGAGATTTATAAAAGAGATTTCTCTTTTTTAGTTACTCGATATGTTTATTATCTTTCACATATCCTAGTCGTTTAGTAGAGATGATAGTTTTTAATCTAATTAAGGAAAAATGTAATAAGAAGTGTATTTTACGAATTTACTATTTTGTTTTTAAATCAACAAGTTAGTACTTGAGTTTTAGGTATCTCGATGGTTCTATGGCACAGTAAGAGGTAACTTGGAACTGTTGAATTAAACAATCTCGAAAACTAAAAAAAAAAACACAAAAGTGCAGTCGCTTTATGTAATGAGATTGTTCGTCGTGATGTCCAGTTTTACTGTGTCAAATTCTGGGATCACAGTTTTACCATAAATATTACTGATATTGAGGATACAATTGGTGAGATTAAGGTATTTATGCAGACAAAGTCATACTCGGTCTCCCTTAAATATCAAATGGTTAAATACATTTATTTAACAAAATGTTGCTCAAAACAGACCAGACTAATGAGTACCTATATCAGAACAGAACCAAAAGTATGAAGAACTTAAGACATTGCCTATGTTATAAATTCAAGAGCAACCTAACAATAATATTATGTAAGCGGCAGTTACCGTTACCGTATGGTAACATCGTAAATCCGCGTAACATGCAATGAAAGGCACAACAAATAACAGCCTGTGTGCAATACCATCGTAATAGGAAACACATTCGACTCCATATTACTGACAATTTTGCATTTAATCGACTTAAAAAATACCTTATAATGTCAACATTAAGGACGATATTCAACTGTAACGCGTGCCAAATTGATACCTTCCAAGGAGGTGATACTTTGTGACATTTTTTTGCAACGACACATCCATTGCTTTTGTGAAATAATGAATAGATGCATGCGCAATCTAAACGTCCGTCATTTCCGATGGTAAACGGTACAATTTGATGGTAACGATCTAATAAACAAATGGAGTAATATACAAAACGTATAAAACACAAAATGAACATACTTTTATGTTGTTAAATTACTTCCTTGATTTTTTGATATCTTTTTATGTGTAACTATGTAATTTCTTGTTCCTATAATCCTTTCCGTGCTTCAATTGCACATACCTATACCATCGTCAACAACTGTTTCTTTTGTTTTGTAAGTTTTCTTTTCGGACCCTATAAACCTAACCATTGGTTATAACTTTACTTGCAAACGAATTGTTAGTTAGAGACACATAATATAAAGCGATATTATCTTTTACTAATCATTGGAAGTTACGAAAATAATTGAAATGTGTTTTCTACGTCAAGCCTCTAAACACTGTAATCATCAAACGTGATAAATACCGTGTCAGTACGATAATATATGATAGCAATTCGGTCATGTACAGTGTAGATATTAGATTTAGACTTATTTACATAATTTTTACGATAATTAACGTCAACAACATAGAAAACTGAATTGCGATACTTAGAGATAACAGTACCAAAATAAAACAAATAAAGCTCATGCGTTGGTCCCAGAGGGGTAGGCAGAGATGATAGAACGCCAGTTTGCGCGGTCCTGACATACTTCCCTGGCTTCATTTACATCCATCAATTTTTTACAAGTTATTTTATTCCTTTTGCTTAGGACCCCAGCCTTCTTAAGGACTTGACCAATTTGTACCAGCAACGAAAACTGCGATGCATCCTAAATCGTAACAGTAAAACTTGGTGTACTAGTGACGAAACACCTAATTTCTTGTTCCTATAATCCTTTCAGTGCTTCAATTGCATACCTATACCTTCGTCAACAACTGTTTCTTTTGTTTTGTAAGTTTTCTTTTCGGATCCTAACATAAAAGGCGTTCTTCGGTTCTTGTCACCTACTATATCAGCATTGTTTGTATGTACTAAGTACCGTTGATTCGTGATCAGTATTTGGATTAGGGGGGCAAAGTTGTTGTCTAAGAGCGTTTGAAAGGATGACTAGCCCATTGTTCAAGTGAAAGATTAGGTTAGACTTAACTATTGGACAGTAAAAGTAGAAGTACATGTTATTTGTTGCATCAAGATGCATTAGTTTTAAGAAAGACTCTCATTTTTTTAAAATTGTAAATTGTAATTGATGGACGATGAATGGACGACTTCAACCGACCCAAGTCGTTAGTAAAGGTTTGATGATAAATGCGGAAGGCCGGTATCTGGTGCGAATGAGGTACATCTGTGTCCAGCAGTAACTGTAGACTGACAACTGCTTAATTTCAGTACGCGTTTCAAGGTTTATTACAGCTCCAGCTTTATAAACCAATGTTTTTTCTTTCAGTTTTATAGGCTGATGATGGTGAATGATCTAACAGAATTATGAAGCATCACTAGCATATCGGAAAGTTTGGTAAAATTAAGCTTAAACTCTAATCTTTTCATGTTACGAAGTCAACAGTACGGTCATGACGTTCACCTGATGGTAAATAATACGCCTGACCATGAAAGAGTGGCATTGAAGGAGACCAACAACTGATAAACAGTTATTATTCTCCATCAATGCCTCACCGCGCCCGTCACCCGAGACAACAGATGTTACTCGGAGGTCTCCAATACCCTGTAATATCACTATCTTGATAATTTTGAGATGCTGTTAGATTTCCTCGCAGACTTTTTTCCTCCCTAGCAGCCAGTTAATGTTAAAAATGCTTTTATTTCATCTTATCCGTGTAATAAGCGCAAGTGAAACTGTATCCTACAATTGTAAATCGATACGAAACCAGCGAATGCAAGTTGCACCGATGAAAGTGCCCTTAAAACAGTTCGAAGCGAAAGTGACCTTAATTTTCTAGCACTAACTCAGGACTTTCATTTTTTACAAATTCATATCATATCGCAAAGCTATTGGCAATATATTTTTTGTCATTTTACAATAAATAAATACACACAAGCAAGTGGAATAATTAATTAATTCCACCGATATTCACTTAGCGCAAAACAGTCACGATTGTAGTCGGTAGCTGGTAATATTGTGACAAAATAACGGATAAATATACTCATATATTTTTATCTTATATAACTCGTAAATACATATTTTACAAGGAAACACCCACACTACAAACATTCATGTTCACATTCACAAATTTTTTGTACTTCACGGTAAACGTACTCGAAACCCTTGGTGTAGCCGACAACACAAATAATGCACCGATTGGGGTTCAAACAAAAAAAATTAATATATTTATTCAAATAATATTTACAGATACTTTTGAATCGTCAATTGTTATTATGTAAATTGACATAAATTTAATTTTTTAATGATACGAATATAGCAAGTTGCATAGGTAATGTGACGCTGATGGGTTCGCTTAATGCTACCGAAAGTATAAGTATAAAGTATAGTATCTATACTTTCGGTAGCATCGATATCAAGGCTACTTCCCATCTGGTAAACTTCCCATTTCGTAAACCTTAAATTATACCCATCAAAAAGTTGCGTTACGTAAACATTTCATTTCTTCATTTAATCCCACTTGGTAAACTTTGTTCAACAGACCTATCGAAACTACTATCAAGTATCTACTGTAACTAGTGTACTGACATAAAGCAACACACTGAATAATAAACCGTCATTTTTAACGAAACAGTTTTTAGTGAAGTTTTTTAAACGTGTGCAAAATTTCAAAGAAACACGCATAACGAATAACGCAAGCATGCAACCCTAAAAACTCGAAGTGTGACAATCGAGTGCATTTAAATGCAATGTCAAGAGCTCCACTTTCACCAGTTGACATTTAGTGATAAACATAAAACGGTATGAGTCATGATTGTAAGTGTGAAACAAGCATAATGCATTTTAGTTTGTACACTATTATCTAACTTAGTAATTTTAACAACCCATAACAGTCTACTGCTGCACTTAGGATCTCCTTCATGATATTTTTTATATAATAAGGACCGGGATCATCGTCGTCAGCTCATTAAATGTCCCCACCGAGGGGCACGAGCCTACCCGTATAGGGTGATTAGGTCCAGTGCGGTTTGGATGACTTCGCGCACAACCTTTGAATCTCTTCGCAGGCGTGAGCAGGTTTTCTCACGATGTTTTCCTTCACCGTAAGAGCGTCGGATAACGTACATATAATTTCGAAAATTCAAAATCACATTGATACGTGGCGGAATTTGATCCTGGGCCCTACCGATCGGAAGGCAAGAGTCCACACCATTGAGCCACCGACTCTCTTAAGGAAGGATATACGGGATATCTGGCGCGAAATGGGAAAGACCAATATCCAGCAGTGATCTGCGATAGGTTGAAGAGAGAAGGAGCAACCGAGCACAAGGCTTTGATTGTAAACGACACTGTCGCCACAGTACTCTTTCGATACCAGAGAGCACAGTGCTGGATAAGCCATATAGCAAGAGTAGCAAATACTAAGGGACCTTATGACCGTATGACGTATTTTTAACCGGAACAACATAATAAAAATATAATAAGAGCTTTTGTTTGAATTTTGACGACCCGTTTGGTATTGCGGTTGAGACGTCGACTGCAACACCAAAGGTTCCGGGTTCGAACACCGGGAAGTACAAACATTTGTGTGCATGAACATGTCTGTTTGTAATGGTCTGGGTGTTTTCTATGTATAATATGTATGTATTTTACTATATTTGGCTAGATGGCGCTGGGTGATTGTCAGTGGACATTTATTTAATTTCTTTACGTCAATTTTAAATTATTATCGCTATATGTAGAGTAGCATCTATCATAAGGCTCGGAAAAAGTAAAAAATTCAGAACTTCTCAGCAGCAAAATGTTGCATTGGCTCCGGAAGGGTGATCGAACGACACGGCATAGAGCTACTAATGTCATAGAGTGGCCACTTTCACCGCAACGTGTTATTGTTTGGACATACTGTTAGAACTATTAATGGTTCGCACCATCATTGTACAGTAAGAGTGCGTTGAACGTAAATACCAACCTGATTTATTTAATCTTATAGGTAAATATTGACACTGAGTATATGGACATGAAAGACGACATTTTTAACGGTTAAGTGTATGAAGATGTTTGTATGGTTGGCAACCATATCGTAAGTTATTGAAAAAATCTCAAACTTCACTTGGCTTGTTTAGATTTCTATTCTTTCGATCTACGTCGGTATCCAACATGCGGAAATTTTACTATGGCTACAGTGCCCTCATCCCGAAACCCAATTTTACGGGACGATATCTGGCACTGCGGTGGACCGTACCTAGACGACTCAGTACCTACCGTCTATTTTTTACGAAATATCAATATAATTATTTGTTTTTGTTTTATAAATCTGACCGATCATCAGTTTGTGCTGTTATCCGGATAATGTCAAGAATTCCGCGCGTGCGTGCGTGCACCTCAATGGAAACGGTAATATTCTGAACATTTCTAGACTAACTTCGATACTGATACGTGCTGTTCATTTGATTTTATTGTTCTAGAAGATTCTTTTGCAAGAGAAACCTGTGGAATATACTTTGATAGACTTTGATGGCCTTTGAAATGAAACGATAAAAAAATGTGTTTTAAAGATGTCGTATACCCTATTTAAATAAATTACCAAATTTAAAAATACTTTTTCAGATAAGTAAGTATTCTGATGGAAAACTATGACAAATTAATTTTGCAATATTTATGCATATCAAACCGAACGTATTATCAGAAAATATGTTCTGGCATCCAATATGATATTTAAAAACTTTAGCCAGAATCATGCCAATATTCCTTTGCTGTTCTAATATATGCATTCACCAGTCTTATTTACGACAGATCATACAATACAAAAATCAAAATCTAAAGCTTAAATTTTAAAAACATATATATTTTCAGTTTGTTTAAACACTTGAAGAAGCTTTAAAACTTTGTAAAGGAATGCAGAAATTAATATACGTCGATTAAAAATGCTCATTTGCTCATAAAACCATAACAAAACCATGGAAAATCCTACCCACAAGTGTTCAATAGAAAAGCATATAGTCGTAAGAAATAGAGCAACGATGAAGCCTAACTGACGCAACCGACCGTTAGAGACGCTCCGTTACCTTAATGATGGAGTTAGGACTTTGTCGTTAAGTATTACTTAAGTGACTTCAAGGAAATTTCTCGAACGGCTACACTTTTATGTTTTCCTCTATACCATGTCAAATAGAAAGAAAAGAGCGAACGCACTATTAATTGGTCTAAAACAATGAAACAGGTATTAAAATAGTAACATTAAAAACAATATTATAACAAACAACAAACAATTATTATTATAGGTAACTAATAAATTAAGAGACAATCTAAGTTAATAACGAAATACATGAATGAATGAATTAAAATAGGTGCGTCGATATCATAGTATAAAATAAAGTCGCTTTCTGAGGTTTTAATGTGAGGTCGTATATTAATAAGGTTTTTCCGCTGAAGCCTGCGTTTGCAATGTCAGCGGAAAAATCACACAACAAAAGCACACCTGTGTTCCGGATGAGGGCACTATAGCTAGTAAAATTACCGGGTATGAGAGACCAAACATCAATTTTCCGGATGTCGGGTGCAGTGCGGCATTGTTGTATAATAATAACTGTCCATCAGTTGTTGGTCTCAATCAATATCACTCTGTCATGGTCAGGCGTATCACTTACCATCAGGTGAGCGTCCAAACCGTCCTGTACACTTAGTTAAATAAAAAAATTAAGATTGCAAACAATGATTAGTAAACTGTCTGTCAGACCTTAAAGCCTTAAACACAGCTTGGCAGTTATTTTAGTAGCTAGGTTGAGCTTGTTGATACAAACAATGTTAAGCCGAACCCGTCAGGTTTGTAATTAAAGATAGCTTTCACATTAAGACAGCTTTCAGAGTTTTCATAAACATTAAACATTCATAATATACGGTCATGTTTAAGTTGTCATTATGTATGTTTACAATACTTGTACTTTGTGAAAGCAAATTCTAGAACCCTTAAACGCGTGAAAGCTTTCGAAGATACGCGTGCTTTCTTCCTTTATTGTATAGGTATCAATGTGTTTTTTTTTTATAACATTTTATCAATACCATTTGCCTTAAGCTTTCGCAATTAACATCTAGTTAATACAGTTATTAGTTGTAAGGGTTTTTTTAATATTGAGTCAATATATAAAAGTTTGCTTAATTTGTGAATTTTAGAAACATTAGTAAATAAACTCTTGAAAACTAACTATTATCCCATAAGTGGGATTGTAGAGCAGAAATTATATCAGTTTAAATTTTGGCAACATTAGGAATTAGCTTATAAAAACATACCTATACAAATATTTATCTAACATTAAATGACATGAAGATATAAAAAAAACATTCCAAAAAGTTTTTAAATCTGTTTCAAAAATTCAAAAAAAACTTACCGTTTAAAAAAATAAGTATCGCACAAGTACAACCGATATTCCCGAAGGCGCGCAAGTCGCGGCACGCATACGGACAGACTGTTGGACTTGAGCGCGTAACGGGACACCGTACCACTTCCGAGTGGTTTTCTTGTTGTCCACCACAGTATACGCACAACAGTATACTAAATCTAAACTATTGACTATGCATGGTGAGGCTTTGATATAACTAAGCTCGCCTACTGCAAATTGAAGCTTTCATTTTTAATCTCATCACCGTAGTCAACAGAAAAAAAATATGTTTCTATGCGACATCCGCAAAAAATGTGAATTATATTATTAGATAAATTTTCATACAGATTACTTTACTTGCTATGTTTATCATATTGCTATGTGCATCTGAGCACATGGTTTAAAGAATTTAATTATAACCAGTATAACCAGGCATTGGGCAACATTTTAACTAAAACGAAAAATATACTTTTTATTTTCTTTAAAACATACACATTGTTTGTATATGGGTTATGAAAATATTTACTCGAATTTTATTGAAATATCCCGCTACTGTGAAAAAGCATTTAATCATTGATATTCCCAGTTAATTAGATTTAACATTAATGGGATTAATATTACCCTTGCCCAATAAAAGATGTAGGAAGGTAGTTTAAATAATTTTAAAATACGAACATAAAAGGATATATCTTAGGTAAATTATAAAGTACATAAAACCTGCATACAATTTTCTGCAATTCTTTGTTTAACAATATAAAAATTTATTATTTAGGAATACTTTTAATTCAATGGATAATTTAGAAAAAATATGAACTGGAAAATATACTAGAAATATAAGAATTTAAATGCGAACATACAAATATCTATTATCAATATACGACAAGTAAAATGCTAGGTTTACTGTTTTCCCTGCACTATGTAGTGTTCAAATTAAAGAGGCTGTATCAAAGCACAAGTTCGTCGTCTCTCTGCTCATCAGGATGCATTTAGGATGTTTCCGTTATGAGGAATTTGTTAACTATTTAATTATTGATAAAATCAAATTTGGTTATATTGATTCAAATTCCTTTGCCTTTTTGAGCGCGTAGGCTGATTGCAAAAAAGCTGAGACTGAACTGAACAATATACGCTGAGACGTTGTAAGTACTTTTGGTACCGGCTTCTATATTTTAAGGTCAGGTTTATTTCAACTGATGTTAAGATTCAAATATTAAAACTTTGTATATTTTTATTCAAGCCATTAAAGAATTACGTGTGACCTCGGTATTTATTTGACGACCCATTTGGTGTAGCGATTGAGACGTCGGCTGCAACACCAAGGGTTCCAGGTTCGAACCTCGGGCAGTATAAACATTTGTACATGTCTGTTTGTAACGGCCTGGGTGTTTTCTATGTATAATATGTATGTATTTACAAAAAAAAACGTAATTGGAGTGCAAACAACTTAGGGCATCGGGATTTGTAATAGGTGTTAAGACTGATGGACGAAAGCAAGGATATAAGTATGTTTATCCGTTGTTTAGTACCCATAATACTGGATTCACGCTTAACTAGGGGCTAGATGGCGCTGTGTCAATGTCAGTGGATATTTATTTATATTTTACTACTACATTAACATATATGTTACTCATTTAAACCATTAAAGTCGCTGTACTGTAAAATACGGTTTGTGGTTGTCATTTTATGTCTTTCGCCCAGTGAAGACCTTGTACCTATAAACACTCCATATAAGCAGTGCATACCCTGTGCGTCCAGACAACACAGAAAATCGCCAGCATATCAAATGATTCCCGCTCATTCGCCAATTTTCCTATACAGACTTTAAAACATAGGTGATATGCTGTCTTCTCGTCAAACTATCTCAATTCACTGCTAGACATAGGTCTCCCCATTTTGCAACAGATATCGCGGTCCTCCGCTTTCCTCATCCACCCTCCACCAGCGACCTTTCGCAAGTCGTCGGTCCATCGGTCCGGCTCCGGTCCGCTTGCCGAGACGCGGTCTCCACTCCAGAACTCGTCTGCTCCAACGGCCTTATAACAATATAACTTAACTTTTCATTTTATGTTTGTGTAAAAATTTAACCTCTTTATCTAATTGTTGTTTGCCTAGTTAGATCGCAAAGTTCCTAGGTTATAGTTCAGCCCCTAGATTTGGTTATGTAATTTGGTTTTTTTATGGTGACTGTTACTTGTTTTTGTGTCTTATTAAAATAAATAAAATAAATCGGATCGGATCTACCTCCAGGTAAGAAGTGATGACCGCTCACTACCTACGATTGTTGGTTCACCCGCACAATGGCAAATCACGATAGCTGCAATGAGATTTTCGATTAAGGAAAATTCCTAACTTTTTTAGCTTTCATTAATGGAGAAAACTTTTTTAGCTTTCATTAATGGAAAAAACTTTGTAACCCAATATTTTTAAAAGTTTAAAAGTGTGACTGACGAGTTTTTATGGGCTCATTCCGTAGATTCCACTTTTCCCGAAGCGGCAGTAGAGTCATAAAAATATATGTACCTAAATAATTATATTTGACGATTTAAGAGTATATGTAAAAGATTTATTTGAATTGAGGTTCTTTGGGATTGGTGATAAGTGGTGTAACCTTTTTTTTTTTAACATTGAAAAAATAAGATACCAATATGTACAAAGTTTGTATTTCTTTAACTAAATAAGTTTTTTATGAGTTACTATTATGCTTTGCGTTTCCATTTATAATGTAGAGTGTATTTAAACTTTTTACCCGTTTATTCAATAACCTTAGTTAAATTCTGAATAAATAATATTTTAAACATTTTTATACTAAACTAGTTGACCCGACAGACTTCGTCCTGTCAGAAAAAATTGAAATGTGGCAGTGTTTTGTTCCTACCTTTTTTATATTCTTTGCAAAAATTATCCTGACAGACCCTGGTAATAATTCGGTGTGAATTAAAAATAATTAAAAAAAACACTATAAGCATTTAAGAGTAAGTAATTTTAATGAACTTTATATTATAATAGCAATAAAGCTCAAATTGATTCTACGTTTTAGTTAGGAAACGTTTGTATGTGAAAAAGAAAAGGGTTGTTTTTAGGGCTTTCCCGGCAATTATTCGATTTTTTCTCGCCGTAAGAACCATCCTTGGACTTCAATGAACATTTAAAAAAAAATTGCCAAATTGGTCCAGGCGTTGTTGAGTTATGCGCTTACCAACACATTTTGCGATTCATTTTTATATTATAGATAGTCCTAAAAGCGCTACCTAGCGACTTCCACTTAAACAACTCGTGTATGGTGTCACAACTCACGCTGCTTGCGCTTTCTGTTGCGATAGTTTCTAAAGGTCGCGCTAGATGGCGTTGCTTTCCTGAAACGAGCAAATTGCATTTTCTACCGGTCTTGCCCGGTGAAGCTGTAAAGGCCATCTGCGGCCAACAGCAGTAGTCAGTTCGAAAAAAAAAAAGCATTTTCTACCGCGAATATCACGGGGATTACTATTTTATTTTATTTCATAAACGGGTAGTATTCTGAGCTTAGAGTATTATACCTAGATAAATTAACTCTTAAGTTCTAGGAATTATTCAGACTCGTTCTTGCTGTCACATTTCACCACCGTACTTCGAGGCTAGGCTTTATCTTCACCACCTAGATGGATGGAAGCATAGATTTAAATATACTAGATAAGCAACTTGCGCGTCAACACGTTCCCACCGCACATATATGATCACAATCATATGCCCGGGTTGCATCAAATCAGTACTCAGTGAAACGTCAACAGAGTCAAACCTAACGACGCGCGGTAAAAAAATACTCTAAAATGGTGTAACGTGTTGGAAAAGAATTCATTTCAAGGTCACAAAAACATAATAAAGCCATCCTTATTACTTTTCAAACGTAGGTTTCTAATGTTTGTAATTAAATTAACGTAAAATATGTAAAAACTAAAATTACGTTTCAAATATTGCGTTTAAAGGTCAGTGTTCCACTAAAAATCAAATCTGGTTTGCACACTATTGTGGAAAAAATTGTAACAATAAATATATGAATATAATGTTTTCTTTTCACGTATATTAACCTCAATGGTTTTCACAAATATATAATATTATCTTATATTGACTGCAATTTGAAAAATGCATCAAATCTTTATTGTCTATTATTTTTTGTTAGTGACAATAGTCTGCATACAATGTTTAGCCATGTACTTTAAAATTGTGGAATGTTTCATAAAAACTTCCACCCCTTTAGGGTAGTGCAGGTTAGAATAAGACAAAAGTAGCTGTTTAGTCAGCAACGTATGTCAATTATTAAACATAAACAATACGAGTCCACTAACCTAAATAGCAATTACATAATTTACCCATACTTACAAAACAACATTGAAATTATTTAAATGTCTAATTTATCATTATTGAAATAGTTTATTTTTATTTATAATTTTGTGCAAAATTTCTTATGACAGGCAACACCACCCGAAATTGCACGATTGTGTTTCTGTCTTTGTTCAAAGTAAGCAGCGGTATTGTCTTTGTGCCTTGAGGAAGTGAGACACATATATTTACTTTGAAATCTTTTTCTGGTTTCAAGTTACGTCTTGTGCAGTTATAGAAGTGGTTACACTTTTATCGCCAGGCGCGCATGGTTATTGCTACTCTATTTATTTATCTCAATGGATGGAAGTCCTCGATAGTGCGTTTTTATCATTATTTCTTGCTATGGACGACGAAATTTTGGAATCAGTTACTGCCGAGAATTTCCTGAGCGATACGACCTGGGACCTTCGAAAGCGTATTCCTTTGATAGACCGGCAACGGATTTCAGTGTCCTCTGGTATTGTAAATGCACATGGGCGCCGGTGTCAAATACCACCAGATAGGCCGTTTGCTCGTTCGCCTGCTATAGCATAAAAAAGTGACAAAATAACGTATATGTATAGTACAGTATGTGTCTATTATACGTATATTATCTGTTATATCATATTACATAAACCTTTGTAACCATTGAGATAAATAAATAGAGCAGCAATAACCATGCGCGCCTGGCGATAAAAGTGTAACCACTTCTATAACTGCAAAGAGTAACTTTGAAACCAGAAAGATTTCAAAGTAAATATATGTCTCACTTCCTCAAGGCACAAAGACAATACCGCTGCTTACTTTGAACAAAGACAAACACAATCGTGCAATTTCGGGGTGGTGTTGCCTGTCATAAGAAATTTTGCACAAAATTATAAATAAATAAACATATTTCAATAATGATAAATTAGACATTTAAAATAATTTCAATGTTGTTTTGTAAGTATGGGTAAATTATGTAATTGCTATTTAGGTTAGTGGACTCGTATTGTTTATGTTTAATAATTGACATACGTTGCTGACTAAACAGCTACTTTTGTCTTATTCTAACCTGCACTACCCTAAAACGGGGGGTGGAAGTTTTTATGAAACATTCCACAATTTTAAAGTACATGGCTAAACATTGGTATGCAGACTATTGGTCACTAACAAAAAATAATAGACAATAAAGATTGATGCATTTTTCAAATTGCAGTCAATATATGATAATATTATAATTTGTGAAAACCATTGAAGTTAATATATGTGAAAATAGAAAACATTATATTCATATATTTATTGTTACAATTTTTTTCCACAATAGTGTGCAAACCAGATTTGATTTTTAGTGGTAACACTGACCTTTAAACGCAATATTTGAAACGTAATTTTAGTTTTTACATATTTTACGTTAATTTAATTACAAACATTAGAAACCTACGTTTGAAAAGTAATAAGGATGGCTTTATTATGTTTTTGTGACCTTGAAATGAATTCTTTTCCAACACGTTACACCATTTTAGAGTATTTTTTTACCGCGCGTCGTTAGGTTTGACTCTGTTACGTTTCACTGAGTACTGATTTGATGCAACCCGGCATATGATTGTGATCATATGTGCGGTGGGAACGTGTTGACGCGCAAGTTGCTTATCTTGTATATTTAAATCTATGTTTGTAACTGAAAATTTTGGAGCCTTAATTGAATTAACGGTTTCTGACTTTGGCCACAATATGTTATCTTACTAAGCATTAAGTATATTATCAATAATAATAAAAGTGATAAATACCAAGGTACTCGTACATATTTGCGTCAACAGCAGTTAGAATCTCGAATAATGATGATCGCATTTTGCTTTGCTTAGAATTTACGGAAGATAAGTAAATAACTCCAATTTCTTTGTCAGTTAGGTAGGTGCATAAGTACATATTATAATGTTACCTGGTTTTTTTGAAACTGTATGCGACAATTTGTGTCTTGAGTTAGGATGAACACGATGTCGATCTAAGGAAGCTGATTCTAATTTAACATTTCGATGAAACTTTTTCGTATCTGTCATGCGTCGGTGGCTCAATGTTGTGGATGTTGCCTTCGGATCTGGTGGGTGCAGGTTCAAATCCTGCCACGATCCAATGTCTTCGTATTTTGGAAATAAAATGTAAGCTATCGCACGCTCCCGGTCAAGAAAAACATTGTGAGGAAACCTGCGCACTGCAGCGAAGAGATTCAAAGGTTGTGCGTGAAGCCGGCCAATCCATACTGGCCCGCGTGGACGACTAAGACCTATACACCCAGGTACGGATAGGCTCGTGTCCCTCGGTGAGCACAATGCATGAGCTGACAATTATGTTTTTGGTTGGACAATATTATCTCCACGACCTTATGATAGATCTAATACAGAGTTATTATATTTACCTTAATGTAATAGCATATTTCCTCATAGGCACATAATCTTCCATCAAAAGCACACCATAAATACCAGCACGTAATCCGCGAATCGAGATCGTGACAACGAATCGCACAAATCACATGAAAGCGAATATAATTCAACCTGTACACTTTCCATAGGAGGAGCGCTCCATAAACGTCAATGGACATAATATTTAATACAATAGAAACTATTGTTGTATGATAAAATATGGATTTGCGTTTCACTTAACGTTGATATTTTTGATTTTTATCAAGCAATTATCGGATCTATTAGCGAAGACATTGATTCCTAGTGGGTGGTGTGGAATGTTTAGATTTGTTAATAACTCTGTATAGAGCGCCGGTGGCTCATTGGTGTGGACTGTTGCCTTCCGTTCTAGAGAGGCAGGTTTAAATCCCGTCACCTCTTCATCATCATCAGCTCATTATACGTCTTCGTCCCCCCCTGGATTGGCCAACTCCACGCATAACTGTTGAATATCTTCACAGACGTGCGCAGGTTTGTTTTCCTTCACCGTATGAGAGTCGGATACACGTACATACAATTTTAAAATACATTGGTACGTAGCGAGATTTGAATTTGCACCCTCTTCAATGAGCCACCGATGCTCAAACAACTTGTAACACTGCTAAAGTAAGCATTGTTAAATAAAATAACTTAATTTCACTGCATGTCCACCAAAAAATACGCAAATTAACCTTACACTATATCATATTATCTGTGCTAATAAAATGTGGGAAATATCTTTGTGACTCGACCTATGTTATATAATAATAATAATTTGAAATAATAATAAGGGAAATACAATGCATTTTAATAAATATTAATAGCTAAAATATAAATTGGAAATAAATGAACATTGTATTGATAATAAGTTTCGATAATTGTAATAATAAATATTTGCATGCCTTAAACAGGCAGAATATACAATGTACCAATATCCACTTATGTAACACTTTACTTAACATGTATTCTGAGCAAATAAATATATTCTATTCTATATTCTATATTCTATTCTAATAAATAATAATATATGTTGGTTCTGTGCAAATTGATATATTCTTATCCACTAGCTGAAATTGTATACAAAATTTTGGAAGATTTGTACAATATTGGCAATGTTTTGGATTCGCAGAGTTCTGTGCACCGGGATATTAGTTCTGCACGATTGTAGATTGACCTATGAACTGAACAGCGAAATTGTGGTATTAAATAAGATTAAGAGATGAAATTATACTTCTCACGAACTCTATTTTTGTTGCTGGAAAATCGTGCATATCTTTTTGTTTTGGAATGAACCTATCATCATTATATTTTCTATAAAAATAAGCTTTGAAGCTTCAATATTTATGAGATTCAGGTTCAAGGCGCGAAATAGATTTAAAATTAAAGCACGATCTTTAGACATTAAGTTTTTCTATGAAAATATGAAAGTTTGCTTTTAGCCCTTTAATTATTTATAAAATGTTAACTTGTTTTATTTCCAGTTCTTGTAATTAAGTTTTTCTTTTAATTAAGTTGTTTAGTTTATACCTTTTTAATATAATATTTATTGCTAACTACAAGAATAAAGGCACATTTATATTTACATATTCTAGCACTGTCGATGTAAACACCATTTGATAAGATTTTCCATAAGAGGACCGCGAAATATTAAGTTGTCATTAATTTTTTAAGACATATAATGGCTAATTTTCGAAGCGATTTATACCAACACAGCATTAATCCTTATCCAATTAAATACCTTACCTAAATTATTGATTTAATATAGACCTATATGGCCTTTTACAGCATATAAAATAGATATTTTCGAAGATATTACAGATTTAAAAATTGCAATACAAGGTATTTGCTGGCCGACCAAGAGGCGGGAGCGTGCTTATTACGAATATCACCATTGCACCCGTGCGAAGCGGGCGCGGGTCGCTAGTACAGAATAAAATAATGTATGGCCATATTTTTTTTTACCTACAAAATTTTGGTGGTTTCACAAAGATTTTAAATATTAGATAACTCATGTTATGAAATGCTTATTGCTTAGAAACTACCATAAAAATGCCAAAGAAACTAACTTGGTTAAGTCGTTTCCACCGGTTTTTGCCCTGCGAGTGCAAAATAAACTAAAACTAACACTGTCTTGACGATGCCCTTCGAAATTACGCAATAGAAAAGGTTTTCTTTTTATTTGATATAAGACACGTTCCAAGATTTACTTTGAATGTAGTAAATACTAGCAAATAAAATAAATAGTCTATGGACTTTCTTGCATCAGCAGAAATTGTTTACTAAATTCTCGAATTTTCTAGCATTGGTAACCTGCTGGTTT
Organism: Leucinodes orbonalis; assembly: GCA_019425675.1. Lineage (NCBI taxonomy): Eukaryota > Metazoa > Arthropoda > Insecta > Lepidoptera > Crambidae > Leucinodes > Leucinodes orbonalis. The sequence goes on along the minus strand of PQWD01005371.1, from coordinate 16,401 downwards.
TCTTTTCGATATTACTTAAGAGAAAAACATACTATGTATGATTATGTCTGTATTCTTGCTTGTTAAATAAAAAAAATAAAATAATGAAGCTACTATTAAAACTAAATTTATTTCAGTCAATAATTGCTATAATTTTGGATATGTAGACGTCTGTTTGATAAAACATATCAGCGTGAAGTTTTCATATCATTACTAGGTATTATAGTATATAATATATGAGCTGAGTTAGGTACTCACAGCTAAGAAAATTCAACACCTTAACATACCATCATAACTACATTCAGCCTCAAACAAAGCAGATAGTTTAAAAATAAGATACTTCATATATCTGCAATTTTTTTTATAAACCCATATTAACCTTATTTGTTTGTATGAAATTCAAATAAGATATTCTTTTACTTAAGGCTTTTACCACTTGAAGCTATACAAGCCATCAGCAGCCAGCAAGAGTCCTATCAAGAAGTGAACACAAATATTTGTGCTCCACTAAGATCGAGATCTTGGCACTTTTGCAGCTTACTTTTTACTTAATCATAGTACACAAGGTTCGACAAATTAATTTGCAGCTGACCTATAGGTATAGCGGATGTAATATGTTACATACGTTGTCTTTAATGACTTTGATAATGGAACAACGTAGTTTGACAGAACTCTTTTGAATGGACAATAAATTGCGTAATGGATAATAAAAGAAAAGTCGATCGTGAGACAAAAACAACAAATAAACACGTAATTTAAGGAGTCGAATACGAAATGCCTTTTCTTATGATATGGATTTTATGCATTTATTTAAACAACGATGATATTTCTCACTTTCACGGAACTGCGATTTTGATTTGCGAATTTTAAAATATTGAGCTGCACAGGATTAAATTTGGGAACTGGAATCGAGAACTTAAAACCTTGTTATAGGAATAGAGAACCCAGAACCATTGGTACCTATTGTATTCGAGATTTTATCTATAAAGGCATAGCAGGAGGCCTGAGTTGGCTGGGCAGCATTACAAGTTACATCAGTTCTTCACATCTGCAATGCTTGGTGACATAATGAGTGCCTTTTGTAAAACCACATTAGTAATAAGCACATACTTGCATTGGTATATATACGGTTAAGCATGTATTATGTTTTTTTTTGTTTCCAATAAAATGGAAAAAATGCTTCAAGCCAAAAAAGTCTTTGAGCAATGTGCCTGTAGTAATATATCTAACATCCTTAAGTTCAAAGCTAACCAACGGGCAATGTAGCGAGCTATGCTCGGTATCTCTTAACGATACAAATCATCTATATATCGACATGTTCCGCAAGACCACGTCTTGGCAAGCGTAGCGTAGGGTGCTCTCTGACCCGATGACTTGTGAAAGATCAATAGCGGAGAACAGTCGAGTAAACTGGAAGACAGCTATATCCGGGGGAGGCTGATATCCAGCAGTGACCTGATTATGTTGAAGTGAGAAGCTATTGGGATCATCTAATTAATAAGCAGCTGACAGTAACTTTGGACTTCGATAAGGAAATGCTTTATCTTATCACATGAATTATATGACATTCTTCCAGCACTTCACGTACAACAAAGATGATATCACCAACTTTCACGGAACTGAGCTTTCGACATGCGAATTTTGAATAGTATGTTGGACAAGATTATTTTGTGTGCAAAAGTGTTTCCTTAAGTTAGCCGGTTTAATCTGGAGCAATACCTTAACAAGTACTTGAATTATAACGAATGTACGTTGTTTCTTGAGGAAATTCTAATAATAAAAGTAAATTGATGAGCACGGAATTTATAAGCTTGCTAATGTTAACGTTAGTTGAACTTTGCAATAAATAGTGAATTGTAAATGTGTAAAAATATTACTTGGCTGCTATTATCTGAAACTGGGATCGATCTCATAAAATACATTTCATCTAATGAAACAAAAAAATACAGTCAACAACTGGTTTTTAAAATGCATATTGCTGTAAATATGAAATGTGTTCTATAAAATCCATAAGCCCTTATTAGTATTTGTCTTAGGAGATACAAACCACAACAAACAAATTCGTTTTACTGCTTTACAAGATTTAAACTGAATAAAGAAAAACTCACCAATCAAAAACATTTGTCCAAAATTCGGCAGACTTCAATCGTGACAAACAGCGCCCTTAACGATTTCCAAATCTCCGTGACTGCTGCCTTTGTTTCAAGCCATAACTCCTATACACGATCACGTTCCAAAATATTCTTTAGTAAACGCTCTTTTCAAACAACTACAATGTTATTTAAAGCCGGATGATTTCTTCTTAACCTATTCAAAGGTTAAGTTACGGTTGTATTAGAAAATTACTTTAGCTGCTACGCAATCAACATCAACTGTGGTTTTATCTTTAACCTGCATATTATTGATGTTCAATTTTGCCGTCCAAATCTACGCTTGCGTAATTTCGATGATTGACCATTTCTTATCTCTGCATCACTTTCTTTTTGTTATGTTTCGAGATGACAGCCACTAGTCTTTAATACGTAACAAACCGTTTTATTGTAAATAATTGACATCTCAACACGTCCAATTTATGGAAATGACTCTTAATGTTTCCAAGTCTCATTTCTGATTTACTATGCACAAGCTTTACAGAGTTTCTTCAATTCATTGCTTTATGGTAAAAAATATGCGTTAGAAAATGTGCGTTGGAATTTAATTAGACGTGAATGATTTGGCAGTTCTCGTATCTCTTCCGATTTGAAATCTGTGTAATGTTCACAGTATTCCTTCGTTGTCAGCAGCTGTAATTCCTTCCACTTTATCATCAAGATCTTAATGAGCCTCGTTATATCGTCTCATACAATGAAAGCACAGTAAAACATCCGAGTAATTCATATAATTTCCTTTTGCAATGTACAGCTGGCTTTTACTTTCCGCTTTTAAGACCACACTCCGGTGATGTATTGGACGATCTGCAATAAAATAATGGCACAACGTTAGTCGATTTGCTTTCTTTTGGCGTTAATTTATTGTTAAATTACAATAAAGAGATTACGGAGTTCGTCATAATCAGGTAGCTTTATAGCATGTTCATTAAAATTTGTGACCACAAAAAAGAATACACGTTTGTTTTCCCGTCAAGTACCATCTGATGAAAGTTTTTATGGTTATTGAAGTTATGAATGGCGACATTAAGTTACTTTTTATTATATAAGATTAAATTAACAGCTGAATCTGAGATACAATTACATCTTACGTACAGATATTGTAAGTAATAATAATAATTTCATTGTAATAGCAATTTTGAGGCAATAGTTAATATTCAAAGAGTAGTTACAAATAACATCATAAGTTATAATGAATCAACACTTCTGAAATGAACTATATCTTTAAGGCCCTTATTCTAGAACGAGAGTCAAGCATTGATTTTTACTTAATTAGAGTTAAGAGCGTCCGTGGCTCAATCGTGTGGACTGTTGCCCACCTACCGGGAGGGCTGAGCTTCAAATCCCGCCATTACGAATATATTTTCGAATTTTTCGAAATTATATGTACGTTATCCGACGCTCTTACGGTTAAGGAAAACATCGTGAGGAAACCTTCACGCACGTCTGCGAAGAGGTTCAAAGATTGTGCGTGAAGTCGTCCAACCCGTACTGGGCCCGCGTGGACGACTAAGGCCTAAACACCCTTACAGATAGGCTCGTGCCCCTCGGTGGAGACGTTAAATGAGCTGATAATGATGAGAGAGCGGGATGCCGCTTTTAATCGTATACAACGCTATCACTTCTAACTCAATTTAAGTAAAGATCAACGTTGAGTCTCCTTCTTCGCCATGGGATGCAGGAATCAAATAAATGTATACCCTGATTTAAAGAGTTATCGCAGTACAAATCAACAGGGCATCAGAGCCTATTTATGATATATGCTAATATGTGGCAAACAAACTAAGGACTCGCCTAAAAGCGAAGCAGTTACCGGCGCTTATACCTTGATATCTCTCACAGAGGCACTCCATACAAAGTCAAGCTACATGAAACCATTACTGGACCCATAACACCGGTTAGATTTATTACATAAAAATCAGATTGGTGTTATAATATTTGTCCTGAGTTGATTTTAAAACGTTACAGGGGGCAATGGTCCATCGGCTACGAAGATGGTGAATGAAAAGGTTACCCATGTTTTCCAATAATAAACACTATGTATGTAAATGTCGTACCGGTCCTTTAACTGGTTAATTGGTGGTTTGTAGATTGTAGAACAAAAATATACAATCGAATCAGTTATTAAGAAATCATTATAAAAATAAATTGTTCGAATATGATTTTGTTCCAATCGGTGTCGAGACCCTTGGTCCGTGGGGTCCTAGTGCTTTGAGGCTTTTCAAAGAGATTTCCAAAAGGTTAGTCGACGTCACAGGTGACCGAAGATCTGGCAGCTACCTTGGACAAAGAATCAGTCTGGCAATCCAAAGGGGTAACGCCAGTATTTTCGGAACTTTGCCGAAAGGGACTTCTTTTAATTATATTTTTAGTTTAATATTTATTTTAAGTGTTTAGGGTGTAATATATTTTAGTTACCGAATAATGTAATGTAGTCAATAAAAATATATATCTTTATAGTGATTCATTTAATTAATTGTTCAATACAATTATGAAATTAATAGGCACGCTTAAACATTTGCTATCAGAATTACGATATAATCATCTCTCGTGACGTTAATAAGCATTATCAATAATAATCATCGCAGTTTCGCAAAAAAGTATTTGTTTGTCTAATGTTATTATGAGTTATCAAATTATAACAATTGACGCTTTAACTTAGTGAATGTGAGAGTTTTTCGGAGTTCAATAGAATCACACTAATCTGTGTTTTTAATTCTATGAAGGGGCTAAATTTACCGACGGATGTCGTAAGAAATAATAGATACAACATACAGGACCAAGAGCTATTGGTGTCAACGACATTTAAAGAAACCACGGCCTCTAAGCAAGCTGAAAGAATTTTTTTTTTAAGAAGAGAACAAGATGACCATTATTCCCAAACGATGAAGTTGAGAACTATGCCCATGCCAGATGTTAAAAGAAACCACTAGCTATTATTAGTTCATAATATTTTGCGTCAACAATGCCTTGCGTCGCCCAAGATGTTTGATGTAACGTCTCTCAAAACCAATAATTTCACTAGCTGCAATGCCTTCCTAACAAAACTGAGAAATGCATAACACCTCTATTTCATTGGACGATTATTGATACTGTCGTGAATACTGCCTTCAAACCAAAATGACTTACAACCGTATATATCGCTGAAATTTAAAACTAAATTTATTAATTAAGGAGGCGTGATTAATATTCTAAATAATTTAATTTTTGTAGTAGCTCTAAACATAAAGAGAGATAAAGGCTGGTGGCTCAATGGTGTAGTTTAAAATCCCGCCACGTATCAATGTTTTCGAAATTATATGTACGTTATCCGACGCTCTTACGGTAAAGGAAAACATCATGGAAACCTGCGCACACCTGCGAAGAGATTCAAAGGTTGAAGTCGGCATCCGCACTGGGCCCACATGGACAAATGGTTAGGCTTATAATACACCCATTAACGGATAGGCCCGTACCCTCAGTGCGGACATTTAATGAGCTGATGATGATAACTAAAGATAGACTATGAAGCCGTTGTGGTTTTGCGGGGTTGAGCAGTTATATATTTACCATGTTTATGGTTTAAAACATTATCGTAACACTTATGTTACGGTTGTGTTTCTATCTATTATTAAAAAGAACGCACATATATAAATATCTATTGAAATTCACGCAGCGGCATCTAGCCCCAACTAAGCATTAGCCTGTAATATGGATATTAAATCACGGATAAACACTCAGACCAATACAAACAGACATGTTCATGCACAAAGGGGGATCGAACATGAATCCTTGGTGTAATAGTCGACGTCTCTTCCATTACACCTGACGTAAAACATAAAACCTTTCAGATGCTGTCTTCAACATTGTCTCCGTAGATACGTATTAACATGGTATTATCTTAATTTACCATTGTATCCAAAAATGAATTCTGAAATGTTCATATCCTGTTTCTATCTGTAATTTTGATAATGTTCACTTTCCATTTCACGTATAAATAGACATTTTGTAATCAAAACGTCGTTACATCAATTTCTTGCTTCCTTTTTTTAATGTTAATACAGTCTGGTGGCTCGGTCATACGAGTTTTACAAGCATCTGGGGCAACAAACGCACGACTTGTCCAAAATTCGGGTCAAATATGATCATTTTGCAAAAGAAATCAAATTTACTGTGATGTTTTAAGTCACGACTGACGATTAAGGCTTTGTAACAAAAAGGTATACAGTAAAGGTATCCGATACAGCTTGTATCATCACAAACATTGGGTTGGTTGAAACAATGAGTTTTGGACGATCGCTAGCACAAGGTATTGAGAGGCAAATCGCTTTTGATCATCATCATTAACAGCTTAAAAAATCATTGCAGGATACGATACTACCCGCATAGCAAAGCTTTAGAGAGAGATTGAGCCATAAGTCACCACGCGAGCCTAATGCGGGTTTCTAGATGTTGACGGATACCATCACCATCAGCTCATTAAACGACCCCACCGAGGGGCACGAGCCTACTACGAGTCCACGCGGGCCCAGTGCGGGTTGGACAACTTTACGCACAACCTTAGAATCTCTGCGCAGGCGTGCGCAGGTTTCGTCACGATGTTTTCCTTCACGCTAACTAAGAGCGTCGGATAACGTACATCTGCGCATTAGGCCATTGAACATTCTTTATACGTTAGTGGCTTTCACGAGCCTACAATTGACTGGTTATTGAATCCGATAAATCTTTGCCAATTTTCCAAGTGGCAAAGATTTATCGTCAATAGGTAGCTTCTAGCGTTCTGGCGACAGATTGGTGCAATGGTTTCATGAAGCGCCTAGTTTTGTATCCTTGTGTAAGTACTCTTCAACGGCCAAGTCACATAACATTAACCATAATAATAAAGTTATCGCAGTAAGGAACCTTAGACTTTGCACGTCTTTGTCTTGATTTTATCACTTTTTAGAGATAATCAAGCAGAAGCAGCTCCGTCGTGACTTCGCTAGTTTTTTATAGAATTTTTTGGTGGGATATATTTTTCGAAAACACATTGGTACGTGGCGGGATTTGAACCTCAGCCTCCCGGTGGAAAGGCGACAGACCACACCATTGAGCCTGCACTACGCGACGCTCTGACGAATACCATACAATATAATAATATTTAGCCTGCATTGTCAAAATAAATCCAGGAAAAATCGCACAAAGTGACATTCATTGAGGATACTTTGATGCTAACTCACGACCCCCTAGAAAGAAGTTAACTTGTGAACAAGATTTACTAGGTGGTATACTCGATACTGAGTCGTCTAGTTAGGTACCACCGCAGTGCCAGATATCGCCCCGTGAAATAAAAGTGCTATGCACTTTTGAGTTTCGGGATGAAGGCACTGTAGCTAGTGAAGTTATCGGGTATAAGAGACCTAACATTGTTGTCTCGGGTGTCGGGCGCATGCGGTTGATGGATAATAGTAACTCCTTATCAGTTGCTGGTCTCCTTCAATGCTGCTTTGTCATGGTCAGGCGTATCACTAACCATCAGGTGAGCGTCTCGACCGACTTCACTTCGTAACATACAAAAAAAGATTACGTTTTACTGCAAGTTGTTTGTCACTAAGTATTTGTGCAGTGATATATCCCGTGATATCGTCCCGTGAAATTATAGTTTTATGCACTTTTGTTTCGGGATGAGGTCACAGTAGTCCGCTCATGAAATTGCCGGGTATATGAAACCTAACATCCCGTGTCTCAGTGACGGGCGCAGGCAATGTTGAAAGAAAAGTCACTTTATACAGTGACTGTTGATTTCTTCCATACTGGTCATGGTCAGGCGTGCACTTACCATCAATTGAATAAACTGACCTTCCGATCACTTTATAACGTAAATTAAATACGAGAAGTTATACATTTTCCATCCTAGGCTATTTCCTCTACAATCGAAATATCTAAATGCTAAACCCTTTCACTCGTGCATTCTGATGAACTTATATGCACTATGCATCACGTGCAATGACCTAGATAAGTGGCACTTTCTAGGACCACAATGGGACAAACCAATATGGTTATTGGTATTTGAATTCTACATGAAATGCATAAGGAAATGGTCTTTTATACATACACAACGCTACCTTAACGCTATACTATACTAAATGTCAGTGTAGTATAATCATGGTGTATTTATCTACTTACTACTTACTGTCGGATATAAATACCTTCTGTTATATATACATACCCCCATCGTAATCAGCTCATTTAACGTCTCCTCGATGAGGACGTTTAATGAGCTGATGATGAGAAAAGAGAGACACCGATGCACCTTTTTTGCAATTGGGTGCCTATAACAGAAGCGAAAATCCACTTGGGCAAACTACCTTTTATGCCAAAGTGACATCAAAACTATAAAGTTGGGATTTTTAGTTTCCTGAAAAGTGCCAACTTTAGACGACCACTAAATGGGGGCGAGTCACAAAAGATCTTTTAGTCGAGGTGAATAGCCTCCGAAAACCCAAATAATAATAATAGTTGTAATGCAAGAACAGTGCGGATTGGCTGACTTTACACACAACCTTTGAATCTCTTCATAGGCATACGCAGGTTTCTCCACAATGTTTTCCTTCAATACAAACAGTGAAACGGGTGAAAATCCATAACTGTTTATGAAAATAAATATAAGCAGATTTCATAAAATATTTATAAGACGTGCAATTTCTATAAAGTTTGAACAAAATCTTGACTGCCTGATGTTTTAAATTAAACCGATTTTGATGAAATACAGTGTTAGTGCTATTTGTTAGAATTACATCATTGTTGTCTTGTTTATCCACTCTGTGTTTTCCATAGTATTCAGTGCGAATGGCGGCTCGATCAGAGTTATGTCACGTCCACACAAAAGCAGCGTGAAAAAACCTTTTTCTTTGTTTTCCACGAGTGAGCAGTTAACTTAAGACCAAAATCCGCCTTACCCTTGCTTTTTATTTATCTCAATTTTTTTGAAGGTTAGCAATGCACTGCTATTCTCCTTTCGAGTTGCTACTGTAGGTACTTATCACCAAGTAATTTGACGACCCATTTGTTGTAATGGTTGATACGTCGCAAATAAACCAAAGGTACCGGGTTCGATCTCCGGGCATACGAACATTTGTGTGCATGAACATGTCCGTTTTATTATGGGTGTTCCTACTTTTAATGTGGATATTTCTATGTATTATTTATGTATATTTACAAGAAAAACTATATTTATCCGTTATTTAGTATCCACACTACAGGTTTCTCGCTTAACTTGGGGTTAGATGCGCTGTGAATGTCATTGGATATTTTTATTTATTTAATTTAGTTTAAATATATTATATTATGACTATTTAAGAGTCATGTGCCTAGTAGTGGAACAGCATTGACAGTAACAAAAAAGAATCGTGCTTATTAAGGTATCGTAGATTATTGCAGGTGTTAATATTTCGTTCACTCATAGTAATATGTCACATTACGCATAATCGTATACACAATTCGCTCTGCACATAAATACATAACAATGCAGGTGAATACACTGCAAGTTCTGTATGCAGTTATTCCGTGTGAACCACAGCAAAAATGTTATTGCATGAAAAAAACGCGCCAAGTGCGAGCGTGATTATTTCATATATTCGTTTACTACGTCTGATACACCAGATCACGTTTTTATTTGTTAAAAAAAATTGACTATAGTTTGTCTAAAAAAGTGGTAAGTGGCAAACGTAAACATAGTTATAACAATTCGTTTATTTCAGATATTGCCTTTCTCTTCAACCTATCGCAGTCCACTGTTAGAAAAACTGTAAGAACATAGGTCTCCTCTATTCTGCGCCAGATATACTTTTAAACAATCAATTACACAAACCAAATTTAACTTATTAATTTTGTAAAAAAAATATTTATAAGACATGTTATCACAGTATAAAGAAAAAAAAATACATTATTTGACCACAAATTAACATTACAAGACTATAACAGTACAAAACAATTCAACGATAAGAAACAAAAAAAAAACAAAACAAAAAAAAATTGAAAATTTAAACCTGTTGTGATCTTTAATAAATATACTAATCCTGACAAAAGTACACTTATGACGTTAAGACATTAAATCACAGTATGCTAAGGCATAAGGCAAGAATAAACTTCAAACTTAGTATAATTCACTGTCTGTCACATCCTCCAGATCGACAGGCCTACGCTAAACACAAAATGTCTATATAATTTGGTGTACTTGATGTGAAATAAATATATTATTATGTGCATTGAGATTAAAAAAATCAATGTGTAATGTATTGTCTACAACTATATTTACTCAATATTAATTTTCCTACCTACCCTAAAATGAAACAGTAGCACCCCAATACACATACTAATCGTCTACTAACAAGATTCTGATATAGCTACTGCGCTTACGTCTACAGATTGGCAGTCCACATATCACAAAGAACACCAACTTATTATACATGACTTAAGTATACAATTGCTGCATGCTTTATTATAAAAATTAATAAAATTAACATAATCGTCATTCCCGCAATCCGTTACATGACTATTATAGACAAATTACAAGGTACAGGCTTATCTCGAAGACGTAAATGTTAATTACTCGAATAGACGGAGAGCCGGCCGTATAAAAGTCCTATGGATCAGATACATGAACAATTTTTCAATATGTCTGAAAACAAGAACTACAGTCGACACCCCTAAAAATGCCTGCATAAAAGATACACGATAAAAATAACAAGAAACTAAATTTAGATGATTAGTAGAATTGAGTTTTCAAAGGTCACAAGCTCAATTCATTCACAACGTGAGTCGACACAATGAAAGACGTAGCTTATTTGTCGACTCACGTTCGAATGAGTTGAGCTTGTCGACTGCAACACCAATGATCCCGGGTTCGATTCCCGGGCAGGACATTTGTGTGCATGAACATGTCTGTTTGTAATGGTCTGGTATTTTCTATGTGTAATATGAATACATTTACAAAAAAAATATGTAAGTATGTTTATCCGTTGTTTAGTACCCATATACAGGCTTCACGCTTAACTTGGGTTAGATGGCGCTGTGGTAATGTCAGTGGATATTTACAAAAAAAATCCACATTGTGTGTGTGTATGTGTGCGTGCGCGCGTCGACCTTTGAAAACTCAATTCTACTCATGGAATCACAATTTTGCATGCGGGCAAAATAAGATATTTTCTGGGGTGTCGACTAAAGTTCTATGTTTTCTCAGAGTATATTTTAAAAAATTGTTCATGGATCTGATCCATAGGACTTTTATACGGCCGGCTCTCCGACTATACGCTGGAACTGTTTAACGGGTGAAAATAAATTACTAATGGTATTTTAAAATTGACATGCATGGAAGAATTTCGTTATTCGATATGCTTGACAGATTCTTCCGTTTCTTCAGGGATTATTATCAGAAATAGTGTAGGTAATAGATATGTGAACTGATAGATTAACTCAGTCACTTTTTTCGATCTGTCAAAACGACGGTATATGCGTTTTGCACACCATTGATGAAGCAATTCAAGTTTCAAAGGTGCATACATACATTTTCTATGGCATTTTGACCTATGACGTCATGATTTTAGATGTCAAGTGTCACACATACTGATACTGTTAACCACAGACATCAGAATATACATTAGACTGGACAAGCCGCCAAGTTTATAGGCAGTCCCAGTGTCGCAATTTCTTTTCGGTTCTTACCTGTGAAAAGTTATTATATTTCTTGGTAAATTTACTGATTCATTGCGATGATGGCATGTTACAATTGCACAGGATGGCATTTTGGAAAAAAACGGTATTTTTTTCTTATATTCGTGCGTCTTGACTCGTCTCACAGAGCGTAAACTGGTAGCCAGTGTCGCACTTTAAACGCGGCTTGCCCTATCGCCTGTATTGGGAAATCTGTGCTGTTAACTTTTATCCTAATTCAAAATAAAACAGATATTTGAATATTCATAATGATGGTTTGTTATTGATGTATTTGACACCACAGGCCGATGTGATGTCGCGATATCGTGTCGGCTTGGGTTTTTTTTATGTTATAAGTGTAAAGGACGATCAGTACGCTCACTTGATGGTAAGTGATACGCCTGACCATGGCAGAGCGGTACTGAACCATCAACAACTGATAGATAGTTAATATTCTCCGTCAATGCCGCACTACACCCTACACCAGAGACAACACATGTTAGGTCTCTTATACCCGGTAATTTCACTAGCTACAGTACCTTCATCCCGAAACACAAAAGTGCATAACACTCCTATTTTACGGGACGATATCTTGCACTGCGGTGGTACTTACCTGACGATTCAGTATCAAGTCTACCGGCTAGTTATGAAAGGTTTCGGTTGGGATTCCTTCTATCCCACATTTCCATCTCACTTAAAAAGCCAATAAAATATACTCTTTCAACCTTTTATAAACAATTACCTTAAAATTAGATAAGATGACATTAATGAAGGACGTTCCATTATGAACAAACATTAATTGTTTATGGTCGTTAGGTTTTTTTAAACTAAAACTCAATATTTTTGAGCAAATATGCATCAGTGCCCTGCTTCAGCGAACATAATGGAAAAAATACTAAATAACAAGGATAATCGTATTTATATACTGATTTTTGAATTACGTCTTGTATTTGTAATGAAACAATGATATTCTGTATATATAAAGGTAGATACGCCATCCGTGCCTCAAAAACGAACACCAAAGAGTTTGTACACTTTTGTTTAGGTAAATGTACGCTCATTCGAAATATGTGTATGTGTGCTGTCACTGCATTCGGAACACTTTTTTCGATTGTTTTGTGAGTATATCACTAATCTATACTTCTTTACATCATTGTAATGAAATCAAAGCTCTAACATCCTAACTTATGTAGACGTGATTATTCAATAGTGTTTTCAGAACAGATTTTACATGCGGTTAACTATGATTTTGTGGTTTACATTTTGCATAATCTTAAATCGTTTTAAGAGGTCAACCTCATGAAAATTGTTATGGTCTTTAAAACAAAACTTTGTGGTTTCCAAGAAAATCATCAAACATTGAATGTTTTAGTTGTATTTGAGAATTGGTTATGCTTTCTGTGATTAAGTTGAATCAGGCGAATGGTGTGATGTCACAGCAGTGCCGTACACTCTATATATGCAAATAAGCAGTGCATACCCTGTGCGTCCAGATAACCCGGAAGTTCGCCAACATATTAAATGGTTCCCACTTATTCGCCCATTTCCTCTACAGATTTGAAACTATAAGCGATCTGCTGTCATCAACAGCACTCGATTTGACCAAAATGTTAATTATTTATTGTTTTTGTGAATAATAGTCACTCACTTTGCATATCTAAAATCTCTGTGCACGCCACTGTGTCACAGTAACTAATGTGTTTACACTTTTCGAAGCACGAGAATTGTTACTCACTACGAGTGCAGCAATCTGCCGATGGAGGAAAGCGGAGGACCAGGATATATGAAGAAAATTTCTAGCAGTAGACTACGATTCTCTCTCTCAGAGAGAAAGCCGAACAACATCATCATCATCAGCTCATTAAACGTCCCCACCGAGGGCCTACCCGTTATTAGACCTTATTCGTCCACGCGGGCTCAGTGCGGACGAAAGCGTCTGCTCTAAATTGATTGGTTGTCGTCGAGTGAATGAGGTTGCCGAAGATTCCCTTTTTAAGGATAAACAACCTAAGTATGCTTTCTTCTCCTTTGAAGAAACAAGTGTCCATGAGTAGTGATGTTAAAAGCTGAGAGCCATCTGCGCTCGCCAATTGCCCGGTGAAGCTGTAAAGGCCATCTGCGGCCAACAGCAGTAGACAGTTCGAAAAAAAAGGGTAGTGATGTCACTACTTATTTGCTTACCAATGGAATAATAATGAAGTCGCACTGAGGTTAATAAGTATAGAGAAGTTAGGGTTTCACAAATATTTAGGGAGATATACAAAGCGTTGAAATACAGTTAAAAACGGATAGGCTTAAAATGATAAATAGCGGTATCCCGGTCTAACTCTATTAAGTAAAAATCTAAGCTTGAGTCTCATTCTTGAATACGGGCCTTAGTCAACTATAATAAAAGATACAAACAAGTAGAAAGTTGTCAGTAACCTAGCACATTGCCTATTATCCGGGTGACGGAGTACATCTGTTTCCACAATATTCGAGCACGACGCTCCGGGCCGCGCAGAGCAGATCGTATCTAGCCAGCATAATGATGTCTAGAGACCCCCATAATTGCTTGCCATGGTTTACCGCCCCACTTTATTGTGGGGCGATCCATTTGTTTTAGAAAATGTTTACTTATGCTTATTATTTTTAAATCATCATAATTTTTATGTATATTCTGGGATTATTAAATGAGCTGGGAATCAAGTAACAATTTCAAATGGGACTGTATTGATTTTTTTTAATGTTTCAGATGTTTGGTTTGTTACGAGAGTTAGCAACTAAACGTATTTGGTTTGTTCGTACCTAAAAAATCTTGGGCAAATTAATGCTTTGCATTCATACTTGGGTTATAAACAACATTTTTAGTACCTTTAGTACATTGAGAATTTTATAAGGTGTTTTCTTTACAAGATAATACTGATTCTCAAATATTTAGTTAGTAGCTCGAAGTAACAAAACTTTAAATTAATAAATATGTGGATAATGGTGCTAGTTGCACATTGACTCTAAACTTTGTGATTAAGACTTATACATATCCTTGTGTAATTGTTTGTTATCCTAAATAAAAGAAAAAAAACTTGTTATTGAAATAGAAATAAAAGATTACTGTTTAAGATTATTTAGTTATTTAATATTTAGTTAGTTAGGGTATAATAAGACCAAGGTCCCATAATTTTCAATTTCCAACAGCTAATTCAGAAGAAAACAATATGTTTTATAATGTTCTCCCTTAACAGCCATCGATACTTTGGTTTTCTCGTAGGATTTTACATTTTTTTAACGATTTTGTGTTAAGGTGACAAAAACCGATCTTTAAATAATATCCATCCTCACATTTAAATTCTGTGATAAAGTGATAAACCTTCCTCTGTTTTTTGTTTGAAACCAAACTTTTAGTATGTAACTTTGGATCATTTGTATGTATAGCGCGTAAAGACATGTTGAAATAAATGTATTCTGAGAAAGCCTGTGGATAAATAGCCTTGAACATGTATTATTTTCTCATTTTAATATGTATTTACAAAAAGTATGTTTATCCGTTGTTTAGTTCCCATATTAAAGCTTCACGCTTAACTTGGGCAAGATGGCGCTGTGTTAATGTCAGTGGATATTAATTAATTAATTATTATTTTAAATGGTAAAAAATTGTGGTCTCATTTTATTTTACAAAATAACTGCTACTAATGCCCCCTTAAAGTCTTATAGGCAATTTCGTAAAAAGAAAGAATTTGTGCTTCGAAGGTCACGTTAGGACATCGGTTCTGAGCATGGAGTCCTTAAAAACACACGTCACGTCCAATAGCGTTTTAAAAAGTTAAAGTAAACATAAAATAAGGCATTGATACGTATCTCAGTAGAACTTTTGTCAAACTATGTTCTTCAATCAGCGCCTAGTTACTCTCTCTCTCTCTCACTTCAACCTGTTGCCGACCACTGCTGGACATAAGTCATTCTCAGTTAGCGTCAGATATTCCGGTTGACCGCTTACCTTATACCACAGATAATATAAATATACTAACTTATACTCAATTTCACTAGCGACCTTTCGTAAGTCGGTCCATCGTGCTTTTTTTTTCGAACTGACTAATGCTGTTGGCCGCAGATGGCCTTTACAGCTTCGCCGGCAATGGTCCATCGTGCATCGGTCCGGAGGACATCCTACGCTGCTCTGCCAACGTAAAGTAGTAAATTAGAATATTTAAACAATACAATTAGACAATAACCTAATTTCATTATATACTGGGAAGACTCCATTACAATATTTTTGTAAAACTATACCTAGAAATAAAGCACTCTTTATTTTAAATCATGCTGTTCTATAGCAATTTTTTGCGGTAAATATTTGCCGCAATTTATATTATAAGTTATTTTGGTTTTATTTCTGAAAGGCAATAACCAAAAAATATGTGTTAATCATATTTCTATCATTTATACTAGAATTTACGGCGAGATAAAACGCTTACAGAAATAAAATTATATGTATATTATTTAAAAAACACCGAAGAGCAAACTCTTCAATAATATGTAAAATTATCATTAAAAAATTCGATAAATAAATAGAAATATTTCTAATAACGATACAATTAAAATAATACTCACATTTTATTAGTCCAAATACAGA
>PQWD01005370.1:31728-99719 GCA_019425675.1 Leucinodes orbonalis | reverse complement strand
GTGATTCTGCCTATCTAGACGACAGAGAATCGAAATAATAACTTAGTTATCTTTAAGTAGAGCGTCGGTGGCTTATTTGTGTTGTTGTCTTCCGATATGATAGGCATTTGTGCGTGAAGTCTGCCAATCCGATTGGTCTAACTACTAAGGCCCAACCCTTTTAGGTAGGCTTGTGCCCCTCGATGAAGACGTGTGAGCTAAAGCGTGTGAGTTTAAGTACCAATTTCTTGCAGTTTGCCAGCGTCCTATGGAGCAGCTATGGGGAGCCAGCAGCTAGCTATGGCTTCAACTATCCCGATGTAAGTCAACTTTTTGCAGGGCCGGATCTCCCTAAGGGCTATTTGGGCTGTAACCCAGGGCCCCGTGGTTACCAGGGCCCCCAGTCCTTGCTAAAAACAAAAGGCGATTCGTTTTCTCTCTCATTCAAAGTATGCCTGGAAGATATTGCTACCATAGCAAAAAGGTCTCCTATTGAAAAATTAATACTTGCGTATTTTGTATTTTATTTATAGCAATAATATATCATTATAGAAACAGTTTTTTTAGGCATGATTATAAGTTGATAGGTCCCTTAGTAGTTCAGCCCAGGGCCCAACTAATTCATGATCGCCCTGACTTTTTGAGTTGTTCGTTCAAGGGTTTTTTGGTTGCACTTGGTATGTTAACGAATTTACAGCTTCGGGCTTGGCTTTAGGGGAAAAATGGCTGGAAGAACATCTTAGAAAATTTGAAGACCGGCTTAGCAATCTTCGAGGATGATAGTGTACCATGATATAGACGACCCGTGTGGTGTATTGGTTGAGACGTCGGCTATTACACCAAGAGTTCCAGGATCTATCCCCGGGCCGTAGAAACATTTGTGTGCATGAACATTCTAGGTTTAAAATGCTAAGTTTGGCAAACAGAAGACTTCTGTTGGACCATATGTTTTTATTTAAATTACTTAGAGGGGGACTGGATAGCCCTATGCTTTTGAGTCAACTTTCTTTTAATTTACCTTTTAAAATGCCTAGACAGGGTAAATACGTAATATTTAAAGTCAAAGGGTCTAAAAGCAATCTAGGTCACCACGCAGTCATAAACAGGATGCAGCGATAGTATAATGTGCTTCAAAGGTCCATAGACATAGATATTTTCAGGTCTAACCAGTCAACTTCTAAAAGACAACTGTTAGTTAAACTTAAAGATTGATGGTTTTTTTTTATTTAAAGTCATAATTTATAAACAAAGTAAGTGCATTTTCACACTAAACACAATTGCATGTCGTGGCAACCTGTAATTGAATCTGCACTTGGCATGTTATATCTTACTTTAAGTTATTGTATTATAGATTAAATTATTGTAAGATTTGTTGGTTGTCCATAATAAATAAATAAACTGTTTGTAATGGTCTGGGTGTTTCTATGTATAATATATATCATCATCATCATCATCAGCTCATTAAACGTCCCCACCGAGGGGCACGAGCCTACCCGTATAGGGTGATTAGGCCTTAGTCGTCCACGCGGGCCAGTGCGGATTGAACGACTTCACACACAACCTTCGAATCTTTCGCAGCGTGCATGAAGGTTTCCTCACGATGTTTTCCTTCACCGTAAGAGCGTCGAATAACGTACATATATTTTTCGAAAATTCGAAAATACATTGGTACGTGTCGGGTTTTGAACCTCAGCCCTCCCGGTAGGAAAGGCGACAGTCCACACCACTGAGCCACCGACGCTCTTACATTCGCTCTATGTATTTACAAAATTAAATGTATATAAGTATGTTTCATTGTTTCGTTACGCTAATTACAAGCTCCTTAATATGGGGCTAGATGGCGCTGTGTGAGCGTCAGTGGATATTAAGGTATTATTTATATAATGAATAAATTGTTTGATTAATATTTTCAAGTTTTCCTGTAGGTTGCAGACGAGATCTACGAACAACCTGTGAACCTAATGGCGTCTAAAATTATGGCGCACGACAAGGTATGAATTTTTTCGACAAACAATCGCTGTAAGAACACGTTGTAAATTTTGTCATTAAAGAAAAACCGCTGAGTAAAACCCAATTTCACAGTTTCATTTTTCGATATTTGTATGGAATAAAAGATAAAAAATATGTTGGTTGATTCGTTCCATGTGGTTGGAATAGGCTAAGGTCATAAATCATGATGCCTCGTCATTAGTAAGTAATTTTTAATGAAATTATTGATAAATTAGTGATGAACAAGTATTAATGAATTTCCTCCCTTCCCATAAGTTTCAGTAAAGTTGTAGGAATTTACTGAAATCTTACGCGGACTTCTTGAAAGAACTCAAACTGACTGTTGTACAATTTTGTTCCATTTGCTCGTCCAGTTACTCGCCCTTGTTCACGAACACTAAATGGTTAATAATCCATCATTATTTATAACGTTTGTCCAGAAGCCGCCCACGCGTGGTGTCCACTCCCATCCCGGCGCGGACTCCTGGCCGCCGTACGACTTTAGCCGGTTCGACTCGTACCTGGAGAAGCACAAGGATGACGCTTCAGAACACAACCGCGTGAAGCGACGGGCTAAGGTAAACTACTAGTATAGATCATCCCCATTTGACTATTTTCTTTTATGATCTAAATCCACGGATTTTAAATGCTCAGTTACTTCAGTGTTTACTTATATACTGTATTAGGTACATCAAAGTTTAATTTTTTTTTGTTTTTTTTTTCCAACACGCTAAAACCACAGCCAAGTGTTTTTTTTCAAATTTATTATCAAAAAAAATTTTCACTTTAATTGAGTAATTATTTATATTAAAACAAAAGTAACAAAAGTCAACACAAAAAAAAACATTATAAAAACTTCACTCTAACTGGCACGAAAATAAGTGTAATACCTACACATGAAGGATTACAACTTCAAATCTTTTTTTTTATTGGTGATACAAATAACTAATCGCGTCTTCAGTGAATTTGTTCAAAAATAAAACAAGACCATTTTTTTTTTATACGAAAAAAGGAGGCAAAAGATATGACAGATTACAATTTCAAAACTTTTTTTTTTTATTGTGGCAGTGTGAACATCAACTCATAAAACAAAGTTTTTTTTTACTTCTTTTTCTAAACTGGTCTAAATCGGTGAATTTTTGAAATGAAACCTAACCTAACCAATGCTGCTGACCTCGAAGAAAACCATTCAAGGAAAACTTTCTCTCTGCCACAGAACGTGCGAGCATTCAGCACAGATAACGGGCCCAAGTTGCGCGAGCGTCACCACTACGCCTACCCTGAACCGGTCAAAGACAGGATCCTCGAGTTCACCACCACCACAAGAAACCAGGCATCCTACCCGACCAGATGAATCCGGGGTTATTCCGCGTGCGTATGTCAGACGCCATCTTGAGAATCAAACAGCGCATGTACGAAGACCCCGAAAGGCACATCGAAGCCGACATAATCTACACGAATTTGATAAAAAAAGTAGTGACGGACGAAATAACCAAATTCCACAACTTACTATTAATGTATAAAACAGATAAAAGCATTAAAGAGCATTTGGGCGAATGTGGCGGGAGAATTTACAAGTTCATAAGTTACATGTCAATTAAAGTGCACATTTATTGCTTGTTTGATGCATTATGGATTGACGGCAATCCTTACGTCATAGGGGATGAGTATTCGGTGACTCCAATTGAAGCTCCGCCGATGTTACAGTGCGATGCAGCTGAATGCAACTCTGTTGTTTTCGTGGACTCCATCACGGAGCCGAAGGATGTTGAAGAGTGATTCAGCGATAATAAAGCTTGTGGTTATGGATCAGATTTTTATTTAAAATAAAGCCTTTTTTCCCACTGTATATGCATTATTATCAGCTTATTGTAACGTCCCTCTGTGGGCACGATCCTACCTAATTATGCGGTAGAATTAGGTAAGATTGAATCTTACATGATGTCGATGAAAATAAAAAACTAAACCCGTAAAACCGGTTATACAATCCTTTACCGGCCTCTAGTCTCTTACTTCTAGGATAAGTTTACTATGTCAAATTCTTAGGTTAATCTTTGAGAGAGAAAAAGAAATAAATAAATTTATTATTTTATTATTATAGGATATCAGCTCATTAACCGAGGAGCCTATCCGTATAGGTGATTAGGCCTTAGTCGTCCACGCAGGCCCAGTGCGGGTTGGACAACTTCACGCACAACCTTTGAATCTCTTCGCAGGCGTGGGCAGGTTTCCTCACGATGTTTTCCTTCACCTTAAGAGCGTCTGATAACGTACATTATTATCGAAAATTAAAAAAAAAATTGGTACGTGGCGGGATTTGAACCTCAGCCCTCCTGGTAGGAGGGTAACAGTAAACACATTGAGCCACTGACGCTCTGTTTTTCAATCTATTAAAAAACCCATTCAATCCATTTATTTGTCTACACTCGAGTCTACAATTACATTACAGAGTACAAGGAGAATCTCATGTGGTATTTCAAACAACATAAAAAGTAGATGATTAAAAGCCATGAATATGGATATAAGAACATAGTAAAAAAGTCATATCCAACTACCGTGAAACTTGAGACATTGTCCGACAAATCCGGTCGGTCTATGTGCCAAACACCCTATAAAAATTAATATACAGTCATCACAATACCTTTAGTTTGATTCATCCTAAGGTAAATAATTCTAAGGTAAAGTTGAATAGAACCGCCGTCACGAAATTCATGACTCCAACTGGTTATAAGCGATGTTGCCATAATATGTACATCGTCAGGTCTGGCAATGAAGAGCGCTCAATGTATACGCGTGCGCTGTTCCACTTTTTCAACTTCAAAAAACACACCTCTTTCTACACGATAACATTTATTTATTTATTAAGGAAACAAACAGCTTTCGTACAATTCATAGGTACAAAATATTTCATATGGTAACACATTAGCCTTCTTAAAGTTTCCAAAGACGAATTGTACATGTAATACGCTTAAGATATACTGGAGACAGGTGCCTAAACAAAAGTTATTTGTTATGATAACAACAAAAAATATTTGAAAACAACACAAAACGATGGAACTGATGGAACGGCGGAAACGAGCTATCTTCTCATTGAAGATATCAACATGAGAATAAGTTACATTATATTTATTAGTGGCTCTTACAATGAAACTATTCTGCCTATAATTTCTTTTACAAAGATGAGTTGTGAAAGTTTTTTTATTACGCGCGCTTACCCGAGAACATAAAAACAATCATATATTTCGTATTCATTGTGATTGAAATAAACTATTAGCATTTGCAATGATATATTTAAGACCTTGGAGTGGTCTTATCCCTGGAAAAGAAAAATGCTTCATACATTGCCGATCTTGTGAATTAGTACGATTTGAAAGTTTATGAACACAATTTTTATATATACATAATACATCCATTGACTTTCACACAGCGTCATCTAACCCCAAACTAAGCACCAGCCTGTAATATGGAAAATAAACAACGGATAATTTTTAAAATTTAAAGAGAAGATCATGCATTTTATTATTGCAAATAATAAATATCAAATGACATTCACAGAGTGCCATCTAGTCCCAAGTTAAGCGTGAAGCCTGTGTATTATGGGTACTAAACAACGGATATACATACTTACATACATATTTTGTAAATACATACATATTATATATAGAAAACACCCAGACCTATACAAACAGATATGTTCATGCACAGAAATGTTTGTGCTGCCCGGGGATCGAACCCGTAACCCATGGTGTAATAGCCAACATCTCAACCATTACACCAGATGGGTCGTCAATAGAATAAAACATTTTCTTTCAGAGAAGGCGAGGCCGTGGTGGACGCCGTATGGGCAGGCAGCGAGGGACCACGTCACCGCCTGATGACCACGAGGTAAGCGGTATCAATCATCTACCAGCCTATAGTCGTAATACAGAACACAGTCCTTCCTATTAAACCTATTGCAGTTCACTGCTGGACAGAAGTCTCCCCGATTTTGCGCC
Source organism: Leucinodes orbonalis (assembly GCA_019425675.1). NCBI lineage: Eukaryota > Metazoa > Arthropoda > Insecta > Lepidoptera > Crambidae > Leucinodes > Leucinodes orbonalis. Next base: position 93,756 of record PQWD01005370.1, on the reverse strand, counting down.
AGATATCCCGGTCCTTCGCTTTTCTCATCCAGCCTCCATCAGCGACCTTTCGCAAGTCGTCGGACCATCGGGCCGGAGTCGTCCTACGCTACGCTTGCCGAGACGCGGTCTCCACTCCAGAACTCGTCTGCTCCAACGGCCATCGGTTCTGCGACATACGTGACCAGCCCACTGCCACTTCAACTTGCTTATCCGAACACAGCCCTTACCATATACCATAAGCCAGTCTTTTGTGTATAGTTTTATTTTTTTTCACCTGATCTCTCACCTGGTGGTAAGTGATACTGACCATGTCAGATGCATTGTTGGTGGAAACGAATGACAGTATCTATTATTTTGTTCCCGCCAATATTGCGCAGCGCCTGACGCCCGTCACCCGAGACGAGACAGATGTTAGGCCTCTTATACCAGGTAATTGAGTACAATTACCTGGTATAAGAGGCCTAACATCTGTAGCTAGTAAGCTACAGAGCCCTCATCCCGAAACAAAGAAGTGCAAAACATTACTGTTTCAAGACATGATATCTGGCACCTTGTGAAGTGATGTGTGATGAGTGAGGTGATAATTCCCAAGAATCTGTAGGTTCAGTGGGTATTGGAAGCCTTAACATGTATTGTTTGCGAGAATAGGGAGGTGGACGCACAGATCATCTGAGCTACATTATTAGATCTGATAAAATGACATCTTCCTATGCCTTTTCTATTGCATAACTCTCTCTCTCTCTCTTCAACCTATCGCAGTCCACTGCTGGACATAGGTCTCCCCCATTTTGCACCAGATATCCCGGTCCTCCGCTTTTCTCATCCAGCTCCCACCAGCGACAGAACTAACATAACTAACATTGCATAACTATGGCACTCTAATTCTCCTACAGATGTTACGTCATGATATTAGGTTATCAAGAGACGCTCTTGAAATGCCTTTTTTTTTGTGTTTATAAAATTTAATGTAGATTGTACTTAAATATGAGTAATACGGGGATATTTAGCAAATTAATATAATATGTCCCCAGTCCAAAAACGCGTCTTCCACTGAAGTGCCGGTAGCCGCGCGCCGCAGCGACAACTGGGAGAGCCAGCAGAGTGCGAAGAGGGAAGAAGAAGTCCAAGAATAAGGGGAAATCCAGTTACGACACTTACGAGCCACCGGTCAAGGTATTTGGAACATGCTAGTTAACTAGAACTAGTTGTGCCCCGCGGTGTCACCGGTGGTATAAAAAAAATCCCGAAGTAAACCCTTGCCTCTCAGGCTGTCATCATTATCATCAGCCTATAAGGGCCTACTACAGTGCACAGGCTTCCCGCACAGTATAGCTATGGAGATATTTGTCGGCACAGTCCATTCTAAACTTTTATAAAATAAGATATTTTCCTGAGGTATTATCAAGGTTCTCAGATAACTCCATACAAAACTTTATTAAAATCGCTTTAGCCCTTAAGTCGCGAACAAGTGACAAACATATAAACTCACAATTTTTCCTTTATAATTTTAGTGTGATAATGTAACTTCAATCAACCAGCATTACTGTCTAAATGGATATCGGGGAAAACAATAGAAAATCACTTGTTTTCTAGACTTAATTATGACTTCTTGAAGAGCAGCCTTCGTATCGTAAGATGACTCTGCCAAACGCTTAGAAAATCACGTTTATGATTATGAACTTGGTCCCCATGAGCCTAATGTTTCGACCCCAAACGGTTCAAATATGTAAGTATCCCAATACTTATATATTTGCGCCGCTTAAGGGCCTCTGCCGAAGCAGCAGCAGAACCCGCTTCCACGGAGCTTTGATGAAGATGGGAAGGCGCTAGGGTGTCTACACAAGTAGCATCCCAAACCAAAGGCCGTCCCATCTTCCAAGGTACGAGTGTCATCCCATCGGGTCGCTTCCCATCGCTTCGTACGAGCCCATTTGGTTCCAAAACCGCTGGTATACGAGCGCTGACAAGGGCCCGACGTATGACATCGTTCAAGCTCGCGTGACGCGGAATTCTGCCGGCACTTCTAGGGCAAGATAAGCCATGGTGAGCAAGTTGATCTACAACCTTTCCACTTGTACAGCGATGGGGCATTATACTATTTATTATTTTACTTCTTAGTTTAGGTACTATTAATATATATTAATCAGGAATGGGAGGCGAACTACGTGGAGATGCCGAAAGACCTGTACCAGGCGCACCTGAGGCCCGGCGTCATATTCCGTATCCATATGTCAGAGGCCATTCTGAAGATGCAGTATCGGAAGTAAGTACCTATTCTTGAGTTAATAATAATAGTCATAGCCATAGCCAGATGTTCGGACCACCAAAACCCAATTCTATTGCCCAGTATCGTAGTTTCCATGTATTTACAATAGTCTTTACACCTGGTGGGGGTCATCATGCGTTGTTGTATAATATTGCCCATTCTGTAATGGCATCCGCCTCGTGTAAAACATACAAAGAGTAAACATTCGAAAAAGGGTCTTTGTGCTGTTGGCTTCGGCCCTACATATTTCTTTCAAAGGACCGGGCCACTATTTGGCCCGTGAATCTTAAGGATTTCGAAAACATAATAATAATATACCCATTGGTTTCCCCAATTTTGCACCAAAGTTATAGGTAGTCGTCGATATCGAGTCTCGACTGCTAACCAGTCGGTTTAAGTTAGAATCTTACGCAGATATCATCACCTATACTTCCACCTGTGTTTTAAGGGAAGGGACGCTCTTTCTCCACTGCTGAACATAGGTCTCCCCCATTATGCGCCAGATATCCCGGTCCTCTGCTTTCCTCATCCAGCTCCACCAGCGACCTTTCGTTAGTCGTCGGTCCATCGGGCCGGAGGGCGTCCTACGCTACGCTTACCAAGACGCGGTATCCACTCCAGAACTTGTCTGCTGTAGGTACACTGTTGCTAGTTAAAGCGTAGGCTGACCCCCAACCAGATGGAGCGATAGCCAGGTTAGGGTGGCGGGTAGCACATGGATGTCATCTGCTAGGAGACCACTCGGAAATCATGAGGGGAGGCCTTCGTTAATCAATCATATTAGGCTGTAATGATATTGATGATGATGAATACTGATCCGTCATGGTCAGGCGTATCACTTACCATCACACTTACCATCCCCAGCTACGGCGAGGACAAAGACGAATCGGTGATCGAAGCAGACGTAGAGTACCTCCGGCTGACCAGGAAGGTGATCAGCGATGAGATCACCAAGTTCGAAGACCTCAAGTGGCTGGTGAGCTGGTTTAACAACCGCTCAGAACTTATACAGGAGCATATGTGCAACACCAGATATTATGCCGTGGGTGAGTTAGTGCTTAAATAAATATAAATAAAATAAATATCTTCAAGCATTCATGCGGTCCATATAGCTTCAAGCTTTTTTTTCAAAGCATCAAAACTCATATTTTTAGTTTAGTATTTTAACCGTTTTTTATTATATTTTTTGACGTTCATAAGTGCTTTTTGTAAGCCTAATTTGAAATAAATGTTTTTTGACTTTGACTTTGAGTTAAGCTTGTAGGTACTAAACAATGGATAAACAGACTTACTAAACAATTGATAAACATTTTTTTGTAAATACATACATATTAGCGTCGGTGGCTCAATGGTGTGGACTGTTGCCTTCCGGGCGGGAGGGCGCATATTCAAATCCCGCTACGTACCAATGTGATTTCGAATTTCGAAATTATATGTACGTTATCCGACGCTCTTACAGTGAAAGAAAACATCGTGAGGAAACCTGCGCACGCCTGCGAGAGATTCAGAGGTTGTGCTTGAAGTCGTCCAACTCGCATTGGGCCCGCGTGGACGACTAAGACCTATACGGGTAGGCTCATGCCCCTCGGTGGGGACATATAATGAGATGAAAATGATGAACATTAATGCCCTGCCATACAGCGTCAAGCTTGAAGGTACTAAACAACGGATCAACATACTTACTAAACAACTGATATTTTTTTTTGTAAATACAAATGTAAAATTACTCTTGTGCAAACTCTGCTTATGCCTATCCTGGACTATGCGGACTGTTGCTATTCTGACATAAGTGAATCGCTTCTGAATAAGCTTGAGCGCCTCCAAAACTTCGGTATACGCATTATTTTCGGGCTGCGTAAATACGATCATGTGTCTCAATATCGGGCACAGTTAAAATGGCTAACTGTTCGTCGACGACGCGATCTACATATTCTTTCTCTTCTTTACAATATTTTATTCAATCCGTGTTCTCCACCTTACCTCAAGGAATTCTTTAATTTTCTTCCTTCTTCTAAAAGTGAGAACTCGCGATCTTGCCGGAAACTTCATTTTACTGTCCCTTCACATTTCACCAGTTATTTTTCAAAATCTTTCGTTGTTCGCTCCATACTATTATGGAATTCTCTTCCCGTATCTATTCAAAATTCTCACTCGTTACCTATTTTCAAATCTCGTGTTAAATCATATTTCCTGTCTCTAATTCCCCCGTAATACTTCATACTTGACACCGGAATTTTAAATTTCTCTTCTTTTTCTTTCTCTTCTTATAGTTTGATAGCACTTATGTGAATGTATGTATATAATATTTCATCCAAGGTATATGCGTTGATACTGTTTATATGTATGTATGTTTTGAAATTATATTTATTGTATTTTATTTTTATATAACTTAGGTTCTAACTTTTGCACAGCCCAATTAATCATTATTAAGAAACTATCCTCTTCTGAAGGTTGTCTGGAAGAAATTGCTTTTTAGTAATAAGACCGCCTTATTTGTACACTTTTTGTTCTGTCCATGTTTTCCCTTGTAATATGTTTTATGTGCAATAAAAGTTTATTATTATTATTATTAAATGTACATATCATACATTGGAAACACCCAGAAAAATACGAACAGACATGGTCATGCGCATAAATGTTTGTACTGCCCGGGGATCCAACCCGAAACCCTCAGTCGGCTTCTTCACTTATATCTGGGTTTATATGGAATGAAGTATCCACTACTGCGAATTAGTGATAATATGTTATTCTAGTTTATGAGCTATATTGTTGTTAAGTCTTATCAATATCTATTCAGCCATTTAGATGATGAAGTAACAAAAACTTACATACTAACAAACTTTCGCTTTATAATATTAGTGTAAAAGTAAATTTAGTTTATGAATGTATGTTTGTTTCTCTTATAAGTAAAAATTAGGTGCTAAACGGATTTTGGTGAAACTGAACAATTAAATACTAAGCGTCATAGGGAATAGCGGGCTTACTACTCATTACTTACCTATACATAAAAAAATCTGTAAAACATTTATATGAATAAAGATATTTTAAGTTGGGTGAAACTATGAAGTACCGTTGAAAATATTGTAAATCTAACACAAATTAATAGACGACTAACATTAAAAAAAACAAAAAGTTTCAATCTTTTTTCTTACTTTTACGTTCCATTTCAGTTTTATAACACAAAATACCCATTACAGGCATCCCCCCACCAATGTTTACCCACCCGAAGAGTACATGAAACGTAATGTGTCTATTTGACAACGTGTCTTAGACCATATCCAACGTGGTGGGAGGATGGGTCGCTGATGGCCGCCGTGGCGCCGCCCGTGTTGCACTGCGACGCCGCCACCTGCACCTCCGTGCCGTTCATAGACAGGTACGTACAGGTTGGCAGCGAACATGGACCGACTGTTGCTGCGATGGGCACGTAGTGAGCACTATGATGGAAGAACAATAAATCAGTTATTTGCCTCGTTCAATGTTGTTTTATAGTCAGGGCGTATCACTATCAGGTGAGCGTCACACTGTCCGGAACATAATAATAATAATATAAAATCCACTGACATTCACACAGCGCCATCTAGCCCCAAGTTAAGCGTGAAGCCTGTATTATGTACTAAACACGGATATTACTACATTATAACATACATACATAATTATACATAGAAAACCCAGACATTACAAACAGACATGTTCATGCACACAAATTTGTACCCGGGGATCGAACCGGACCCTTGTGTTGCAGTCGACCTCTCAACCGCAACGCCAAATGGGTCTCATTATTTTTATTATTTTTATGGAAACATAAAAAAAAATTGATGATTCCCTTTTAGAAGCCGGCAACGCGTCTAGTGCCCTCTGGTATTGCAAATGTATGGCGCATGTGCGGCGGTGTCATTTACCATCAGATGACCGTTGCTCGTTTGCCTGCTATAGCATAAAAAAAAAGCTCACGCTTGGTCCCAGAGGTAGGCAGAGATGATGGAACGCCACTTCCCGCGTCGTGACATACTTCCTAGCTTCATTCACATCCATCAATCTTTTCATACAAGCTCCTTTATTCCTTTTGCTTGGGACCCAGCCTTCTATAAGGCAAGCCTTNTTCATGCTCTACATGATACCCACACGGGGGGTACGATGAAAAAAATCATATTTGATTCCAGTTCATATATGGGGAACAAAGTTTCACTAAATAGGGTTCACAGAGTACATATACTTACAAAGTTGAATAGTGTATTGTTTATAGTTTCGAAGAAGAAAGGTGTGACATATGGACGGACAGACAGACATTGGTACGGAACCTTAAAATGTTGTGTACGAAATTTTACATTGCTTCTATTTGATACAGATCATTTGTTCTTTCTTCAACCCATCACAGTCTATTGCAAGTTGTTTGGTATTTCGTTTTGGGATTTTGCTGTTCGTCGTTTTCTCATCTAGCCTCAACCAATGACCTTCGCAAGGATTATCGACGGCTTTTAATTTATGACTATCTGCGATTTCACCCGTGTCGAACAGGTGCAATAATTTATTGTGATATATCCATCAGAATATACATATACTATCGCGGAGTTTTTTTTTTTATAGCTTATCCTTTTGCAGTCTATAGTACTTACGAGTTATTAAACAAAATAGATAAAAATCAATATTAATGATAATTTAATATAATCGTAGTAAGCGATATCTTAATATATACAACTTATAATATTATTTTTATAGTTAAAATTTCCAAGTGTAAATTATTGTGCTTAGTTCGCATTCTTCATTGACTTTTTAAAAAGGTTGCTAAGATAAGCGTGTTTTAAAGCAATCGTATCATAACGTTGTATTCTCGGCGGGCTGCATATTGCATACGTATACCAACACAGCAATACCTAATAGCTTGAGTGCAACCAATGAAGTGAGCGCCGATAAGGCCAATTGTCCCACTTTTGTTGCAACACATGAACTAATTACAGGCCGATAATGGTGAAATTCATCACTAAGTCTCATTCATCATCAGCTCATTATACGACCCACTGAGGGCCTTCCCGTAAGGTGCATATGCCTTAGTATCTCCGCGTGCCCAGTGTGGATTGGCCGACATCACGCACAACTTTAATCGTTCCAGGTCATGTGTTTTCCTTCACCGTAAGAGCGTTTGATAAACGTACATTAATTCCATAAATTCGTAAACACATTAGTACGTTGCGGATTTGAACCTGCACATTTCAGTTCGGAAGTCAACAGTTCACACTAATGAGCCACCAACGCTAAGTCTTTCTTATTATCCTTAAGCTTAAGCCGCAGGATTTCAAAAGAGCTATTTTTTATTAAAGCCATGTATGAAGGCGTAGGCCGAATTATGTCCCATCGGGGATGACGTCGTATCAATTTGCAGCCGTTTTTTTTTTTTTTATCGGAATACTTTTCGCCTGAAAGGCCGGGGCATAATCGACATGGAATCGTTCGAGGCGGCTAGGGTTTTGTGCAAACCGTTACATGTTACAATATATACGTTGACAGCTAATTAATAAAGCCAATACTTTTTCCCAGATCATTTTTAGTGCCATATTTTTTTATTTGTATAGAATTTTATGTGTATGTGTGAAAAATATAATTTCGGAATATCAAAACACACCGGTACGTGGTGGGATTGAACCTGCGACCCCGATCGAAAAGCAACAGTCCACACCATTGAGCCACCGCACTCAAGCAAAATTGCATCCGATACTGAACACAAAGAGAACATCAAATATTATTGAAGAGTACGGCGTTAGGTTTCAATTCGGAAACCTAACGCCGTTACTCTATTTTCAGCTGATCTCATTTTTAATTTCATTGCTTGTTTCATAAGCAATGAAATTAAAAATCAGGTTCCAATAAACGCAAGCAGAACGCAACTCAACATTTCATGGGCAATTGAACAACGTCAAAAGGGTCATAATTAAATAACCTTCACACCGCCTGCATTCAATCAAGGGGGAAACAAATCAGTTGGAGCAGCGTCATCTACTTTCGTTTACTTCACATGTATATTGGTACGTACAAAGCTTAAATTATTGAGTCTGTTTTAATATGTACATTTTCATAGAGATGTTTTGAAAATATACTAATTATGAATCAAGTTTCAAAGTAATCCTTTGATATTATTATTACATACATTGAGAATCCTATTTACTGGAATTACAAGAATTTGTTGTTCCAGAACTCTATATAGACTTTAAGTACCTATCAATGCTTAAAAAAGGTTTCGAAGTTGAAAAGAACTAAGTAACATACTTAAGTAACTATACATACAGGAATTAAATTATCACTTTGTGGATACATTACAATTAACTCGAGTTCCGCATGCAAAAGCTTGATTCCCCATAATATACCAACTTAATATCGCGAAAACAAAAATATTTTTACTCCAGGAAAATTTCAATTGTTTTATTTGTAAGGCAACAAAATTTCAAGAAGCTTGCGCATGTACAGAAAATTCCCGTTCGTACAAAGTCGCCATTAAATATATTAGAATTGCTTTAAATTACAGCAAACATGTTATTACTGAGAAAAGTAAAGACTCTGACATCCAAAAATGTTTCCTCTCGTTATATAAAGAAATCCATTTCAGGATCACGAACAAAAATTGACAGACAACAACAGAACCTGTTTGCCAAATTGACAACACGTTCACCGTTCTCGACTCGGATTTCTGGATTTTGCCCTTATATCAAATATTGTCGTAATATAGCGCCATTGACTATGCCCGTTAAACATTTCTAAACCTTATAGTGACAGTCATAAGTTTGAGTTTGATGAGGTTCAACTGTTGAACGTTATACATACGCTTATGCGCACAATGCAAAAATAACAAGGAGTGCATCCTGTTACACAAGGTTTGTTTGCGTCGCGAACGGGGCGAGTAATGTTTGCGATATAAATCCCAGTAAGCACGTCACTATATTTTATACAGGATGCGCGAATATTATGCATATTGTCAACTTGTGTGAAACTCGGCAAGTAAATTTTTCTGCATAGAAAAGTCAGCCCGTTATCGTTAGTGATTGGAAATAATGACATGTTTTATTTTATTCTCATGGACTAAAAATACGGATGGAGTTTACATTTGGCAAGCAACAATGTTCAGACATTTGACTCGCATCAGTCACCAGAGCCGAGAAAATGATCTGAAAATAATACGGCTTGCGCTGTAAAATTGTTCAGGAATTACTTTTCGTAGGTAAATGAACAGTTCAGTTACATATGTATTTCTAGTTTTAAACAATAAATAGAATATTCCAAAAATATCAGAAAATCATTCGTGAAAATGAACAAGTCTATGGTCAGTCATATTTCGGGGACCAGTAAAGTATTTTTATATGTCCATATTTATTCTCAGATCAATTAAATTATTCTCCTTCTTACCGGGAAAGTTTCATAAACTAAAAATTAGGTAAAATTTTAATATTTGATGTTTTGTTTTTAGATAATGAAGAATCATCATTCCATTTTAAGGGAGGCATAGTTACCGTTTATCTGTTGTAGCATCAAGGATGTCTTAGTGACGGTATGGTTCATGACATTGGTGAGTTTCATGGTTTACAGAAAATCATGGATTTGAAAAACAAAATAAAAATTGTCTAAGCCACCTCCGACACGTCTGGACACGACTGTTCAGTTATGTATAGGCTTAATTAATCGATGAACTGAATGCTCAGTCTATTAATCCATGAAATCAGTACATAGGTAACCAGCTAAAAAGGCGATTTACATGATTATTGACATTTGCGAAACACTCCGTAAACGGAACGAAGTCCCTAATCTCGTGAAGCTTATTTTGGCTCGTCCTCGAGGGTTCTGCATTACGGTAAGGACCGCGACCGCAGGTACGGGATATCGCGACAACCGGAGAAAGCTGTTTTTACATAGTTTCTGTTTACATTGAATTATCAACGCTGGTCGGGTGTTTGTTTTAATATCATAAATATAATTTCGCAAGCGATTAGGATTTTAAGATAAATTTTGTATTTTTTTTTATGACAAGAACGATCAGTGTGGTACTAAGGTGGTGAACTTAAAATAGGACTAAGAGCAGTGGATATCTTGGTTCGACGTAAAGGTTACAATCCAATAATTTAAATTCATGCCTATGTTGTCTACTCTTCAGGACAAGCGCGATTAAGGTAGTACGTAGACAAACTTACAATAATTATTGGATTTGTTCTGCTTTGCTTTAACTTATTGCAGGTCCGTTTATTTGGCCCTTCCATTTGTACGAGATGTAGAGGTCTTCTGCATTCGCATACAGAATGCCTAGCGATATCGGAAAAAACTCCCTTTCGGCTAAAAATTATACAATTTTGCTACTGCAAATCCATGATTTACAGTACGTCAAAATCGAAAAGTAATATTAAAATATATTTTTATTAAAAATATATTTTTTTTAATATACAACATAAAACATAAAAGCGAGACATAGTTTGATGTTACATTATACGTACCCTCTATTTGGTGTATCGTTTCCTTCTATGTGATTTTATGCAAAATCTTCTTATGTTGCTCGTGTAAATGGATTTATCGCTTACGCATCCACAAACACCTTACGATGTGGCGTTCTTTGATATTGCTAATCCTGCTAACGTCATAACATAGTGTAGAACTAGCAAGCCTTCACTAAGAAGTTTGAAGAAAGGCTGACGCATATACGATAATCGCTTAGAAACCATAAACAAATATTTGATTATTTTTTTCAAAGAGTTTAGTATCAGACTTTGTTTACTATAATCTCAATTAAATGCCAACGGTTTCAATTAAAGTTAAAAATCAGTTTTTGTTGCACGTGGGGAAAGCCTTTGCATTTAATGTTGCATATAATAACCTAACCACCCATTATTTTAATTATATAGTTTCCACTGCGCTGGACTAGCAAAATGCCAGATTTATTTACCATAGAGTACTAACTACACTATAGCTTAAGTTAAAGCAGTAGTAGCAGCTATACAACTGTCTGATAAAACGAAAAAGTGAACCAATTGCTAAATGGCTTAGTTATTCATTTGATATATATTCTACATGCAAGATACCTAAGGCCAAAGTAAAGGTTTGTTACAAGTAACTTTCAGTTGTCACATTTAATTTTGTACCATAATGAGCTCTGAATGAATGCTGAATTAAAAGATTTACGCTTACTAGATAAATATAGAACCAGAAAAGCAAAAAGCTACAAATTATAAGTCAAGCATAAATTAAGAAAAGAAGAAATTTTATTGACATTTTATTATTCTTTACGAACTTATCGGATTCCTTTAGAAACAATACAGATACAAAAGGCGGGTAAGAGTAGCCGTGAGCCATGGTCTTGCGGGCCTCCGCTAAATAAGGATCAACGGATTATTGGAAACGGCACATTCACTCCGCGAATATGCGGGATTTACAACACCTTCGCAAATGTTAAATATTATATGCTTTGTTTACTCCAACGCCATGCTAAAGGGATATTGGTGGAATGTTCTACAACTTGGAACGCTGCGCTATCGTAACTTGCGTTCTGTATGAAATATATTATATCGTTTCTTTCCGAAATTAATAAAACTGATATTTATTTGTTCATAAATATTTTTTTTGTTTACTCCATCGCCGTGTTAAAGCATATTGGTAGATTTTCCTTTAATTTAGAATGCAACGCTAACGGTAACTAAAATACATTTTATCGTTTTTTTACAAGATCAAAACTAAATTTCAGTTTATCTTATATACTAACCTATCAGTTAAAGTTTCTAAGTCATATGCAGACAATATTATGCATCAAAGATACTTTTCCCCTACACATATACTAGAAAGTGTACAATGAAACAGACTATCGAACGTTGTTCTATAAGGCACTAATAAGCAGGACACTCACTCCAACCGGCAACATCTCGAACAAATAAAAGATTTTTAAGCAATTTAATATTCCGACGCCGAAGCAAACTCGATTCCCTCGGTGTTGTAAATCTGCCTCGAAGCGTAGGTAAGTTGGGAGGTTTGACATGAAGGAACCCTCTCGAGTTTATATCTGTGGGGTTGCTGTCTTAATAGTTAATGTTACTAGTTGATATGTGTGGTGCCACGTATGCGCTAACGGGTAACAGCACCATAATGTCCCGCGTTACAGATAGATAATGAAACAAGTTAGCATCTTAAATAGCGCCAAATTGTCCTTTCGAAAAGTAATACAATGTCTCATTATATGCTAAAGGGAGGTTCCTGTAATGATGTAGGTTCTGTAACGTTTGTTTGTAGTTACACAATGAATAGTTACTCTTTAAAACATAGAATGCAAAATTAGAAACAATTTTATTCTATTTGGTCCCATGCCATTGTAAGAAAGATTTCGTGATTTGGATACATTGAATGTAACAGACATCATTTACTAAAATTATAAGTAAATAAAATTTAGAAGTGATAATTCTCGTAAATGCGATCGATTCATTTGTAGATTACCGAAAATTGAAAATCCTATTGATTTTTGGAAAATCCTTCATTACTAATGCGATTTTCCCGTCGCATGATGCCTTCAGAGTTTGAAAATGTCCAGTTATCATTTAACCAGTAATATAAATGCAATCGCGTTTTCTATACACTAGGCAATCAGTTGCATATTTGAGGAGCACACTGTAAATAAAATGATCTCATTGTAATTGGGAAAGTTGGTGTATTACAAAATACAAGCACCGCGCGTTCGCATTTTACGCCGATCAATACATACACGGTACTGCAGTAGCTTCTAGCAATTGGGAGTTATGCGCGGACCGCGAGCTGGACTCGTATCTTCTGTGATACAATCATAACAACAACGTCTACCGACTACCTCCGTGGACTAGGGGTCGAGTAGACTCGTAAATTATGCCTTCATTCGAGATCTGGGGTTCAAACTCCGCGGAGAAGGCGTTTTTTTGATTAATAAAAACTTGGAGTTTTTGAATGAGGTTTATAGTAATGGCTATCGATATAAACTACTCTTAAGATTAAGATGAATTGTGACCGACTTAGAAATACAAGAAATAGGAAATTCAAAAAATATCGAAGAATGCAACAAACGGTAAACTATTTCCTGGATGTATTTCCTTCTTTGCCTGTTTACGTACGATTAGAGTGAATCATAGACACAAATTCAGCTATGACAGGGAAAAGTGCCATCGTTTAATAGTTTTGAGTGATTAAGCACATTTTTGAAAAGCAAGATATTTTTACAAGAAAAATAACAATTATGAGCATACACTAACATGGATACCATTTCATTTGCGAATGTGAGTCTCTTTGATTCTTTCAGCCAATAAATAAAAAGCGAACAAAGTCCACTTCACGGAGTAAGTATCTACTTGTTGAGATCTCAAAAGTGTGAACCTCTAAGTGACCTGACAAGCACTATTATATTTTCTTATACTTCAACAACATCTTAAAACTACGTCCTTCAGTTTATTATAACTTGGTCCTATGATGCTCTGAGAGCATAAGGCGGTTAAGTTGTTCAGTGCTGTCTTGTAACACCCTACAAAGGAATCTCTGGGAAACAACCACGCGTAAGCTGATTTGCTTATTAAGAGTAGGTACATTGAATCTTAGAGAGTTCAAAGACGCCGATCTTTGAAACCCGTGTATGTCGAGTTCGTCGAGTTGAGTTTTCTAAGAATCAAAAAACTATTATAGAGACTTGATATCACTTGACATTTAATTGGCATTTAATCGCCGGTTTGTAATAAACTAAGTATTTCTATCTGCCCATTAATAATATTAGGGTTATAAGTATTTTTTTTTTTCAACGTTTCTAGTAGATTATCTTAAGCTAAGACTTAATAAATGGTTTCTAGCTTTAACTTTGTAGATCTAAATAAGTTTTAGTGATCAAAGGGATTTGTCTGAAATATAAATTAGAGACTGAGTAGACGGCCCATTTATAACAAGGATACAGTTTAGATTCATTTTAGTTGTGACATTAAGAAATTTAGTACAATACCTAGAAATGTCGTGACCTATCTTACCATTCAGCCAGGGGCACTGTAAGTTAATACTGTAATACAATACTTCATTTTAATGAATACAAATACAATACATTTTCTCATATGCCGACGGTACTGCAATAGTTTTTACTGGAAAGGATTGGGGTGCTGTTAAAGCAAGTGCCGAGCATGGTATAGCTAGGGTATCTAAGTGGCTTAAAAATAACTTGTTAACTTTAAATACTTCTAAAACAAAATTTATGTGCATACAAAGCAAAAAACAACCATGTCCTAATTTTAGCCTTAGAGTTCACTTGTGCTCGTTGGATGGTTCTGATTGCAACTGTCCTAGTATTGATAGATCTGAAACGGTTAAGTATTTGGGAGTAGTGGTTGATCAGCACCTGTCTTGGTACCCACATCTTGATCTAGTCTCTGGCAGGGTAAGAAAATTATTTTGGATATTTAAAATCTTAAGGCATGTGGTACCGGGAGGGGGTTTGACTGGCGATAGACCTCAGAGGAACATTCTTAAAGATATATTTTATGCACTCGTACAGTCGGTCCTCACTTACTGCATTCCCATTTGGGGAGGTACAGCCAGAACGCGAGTGATCAATTTGGAGCGAGCACAGCGCATTGTTAAAAGTAATGCATTTTAAAAACAGGAGATTTCCTACTCGTATTTTGTTTGGTGTTTGTAATGTTTTTATGACAAATCTATAAACCAAAAGAGAGGAAAGCGAATCACTACAAAAACCAAAACCAATACTGCGTTTGCCGATAAGCAGTACAGAAAACGGTCCGAATCTCTGTACAATAAAATTAACGATAATTTAATACACATAATCACAAACACACACGCACTCACACACACACACACACACACACACACGCACACACACACACACACACGCGCACACGCACACACACACACACACACACACACACACACACACACACACACACACACACACACACACACACACCCACACACACACTTACACACACACACACACACACTTACACACACACGCAAGCACGCATGCACGCACGCACGCACGCACACACACACACACACGCCTACTATACATACGTATTATCTATTGTAAAAACATTACAAAGTTATATTTGTAAAAGCAAAAATGTACTGTAATGTTACTTCTTTCATAGTTCTTTAAGTGACTTAAACGTGTGAACCAATCTCATCATTAATACACAAAGAAACAGTTTCACCACTTTCTTGTCTTATATACATAAAAATAAAGTACCTTCCTATTGGGGGAGTCTATTCGTGTTTTTTCTTTGATGCATCCCGATCATTACTTAGCGATTCATCCATTCCCTTGTGCCCCTTGCAATCTGTACAAAGGACATCTTATAGGTTTTCTAAATTAGGATTAATACTTAGCACTGATAAATGGTTTACGTGAAATGACTATTGGACCTTAATACTATAATTGAAGGTTAAAGATGCAATGTAGTGAACACTTACAATAACAGCTACACCATCTTTAAACTCTCATGGTAAACTTTGTAGTCTTGTGCATCGATCAATTATGCTAATTTATAAAAAAAAACATGTACTTATGTATGATATTAAAAGGTGTTTAGTGTCAAAGACTTCGTATTATGACATTATGCAACGCGTAGGTATAAGTCACAGTAGCTTTGGCGGTTAGAAGATTGTATGGTTATGAACTTCGTTCTCCGTTTTTTTTTTTTCCTATTTATTTGGGACAAAAAACAGTAACACAATAGCTTAAAATCTAAATTATTACTTAAGAACAATATTCATTGTGAGACCCACATCATTGTCCACATAATTATATAATTATAATATGATTCAAAGCAAACGTAAAAGTTCATATAAAAAGTATAAGTGTATTTACGGTTAATGGGGATGGCAAACCCATAATAATCCATATAATAGAGAATGAAAATAAGAGCTAATTTCATTTTTAAACGTGCTTAATTTTGTGTTAAATATATCTATGTGATTAAATTTATCATTGAATAATTTAAAAAGCCTATTGAAAGGTGACCGCTTGCCTGCATTCGTAAAAATATACATGTATTGTTACCGTGACTGTTAAATATATACTTAAAATTCTGAATGCTTTCATTCTCTATAATTTGCCTAAAAGCCGTTCTTATTATTCATTGCAGGATGATCAAACGTCGACAATAAATTCAAATAAACGATAAGAATAGAACCGTTGCCTTCCTCACCTTAATACGTGAGTCTCCTAAATCATACCATCCATCAAATATTCAGAGAGCCTCTTGCAAATAATAAAAGCAAAAGACTAATCTCTGATAACAGGGTGCGTATTTCATTGAGTAGGCCACGGTCCCTCCAGGGAGGGAAATATCACCATGTCATTTGTTTATATTGCGAAATTAATCCCCGACCGCGCGTGACTGGACGAGTCAAACGTTGCTTGCCAAACAAAGAAACAGCGAGGTGTATACTATAATCGATGCTCACTTAAACGACAGATGCTACAAACGGGTAACATCAATCTATCCCCCCTCCAACCGATTCGTGGCCCCCCGAGGGCCGAATTGTTATTCACGTTCCATTACCTCAATTTTTTAGAGCCGAGGTACCTGAAAAGAAACCCTTTCACTTATTGTGTCTCATTCCTGAATAGGTAGAGGGCCATCGTGAAATTAAATTTCTTTAGATTATTCATTTTTTCTCCCTCCATTTTCGTTCGGCGAGTGTTTACTTTGGACTTTACCGCCGCAGATGTTTGAAGTTACACGGTGCCGGCGTCTTCTCATAATAGCCACCTGAGGGTGTTTGATATAAATTAGTGCCTTTATACATTTTTTTATCATTATATTTTTAATATAACAACAGTGGCGGGGAAGTGTAAATAAGGAAATGTCAGGTAGGACGCTTTACGCTTTTTAATGAGGGGCTTTTATCAGTCGACAAGAGTCATTCAAGAATCGATTAAAGTGCGCCGCACACGTACTGAATCGAGCAAACATCGAGAACTCGATGGCCCGATCACGGAGCACGCTCAGTCACGTACAAACGAGCTATAATTCAATAAGACGCGATCCAAACGCTACGCTCCAAGCTGAATCGTCCAATCCACATGCATTGATATTATTAAAGAAATTAACTTACTGATATTATTTTACGTAACCTAGAATTCTATGTGCCCTTTTGTGACGTTTGTCTGGGTTATTGCTTACTTCGTAAGTTAAAATCAAATGATGTTTTAATGTAATTGTGCTCTTTTGGGACTTCAGGAAGCGTATTTTTTTGGTGTAAGATGTTACATGACATTACTACAACAAAAAAAATACTTAATCTGGTGATTAACATAGCTCAGAATGAAACTATGAAAATTAAATCAGAGATAAAGGTATTTACAGTATTATGGCATCGCAATATAGTATTTATATTTTTTTTAATATAATAACTTTTGTTTAGTTTAATTATATTAACTGTCGTATTAATGGGTTATTTTATTTATTTTAAATATTCTTGAATTATATAAGACTTTAAGTATATGATCCAACATCATCAGCTTGTGGTACCATCTTCCCAAATAACGAACGAGGCTCTGGCAAAATGTCTTGATCAGTGTGGTGGGTACCAGACCAGATTTTCTTTACGACTTGAACACGACTTAAATTATGATGTTAATCACGTTGAGCACATCTTTCTACTCACGAAAGGTTAAATATACGACGCTTATTATAACAAAGCGACGAACATAAATAAAGGCAAAGTGTCTTATAAAGTTATAACATAACGAAATGTACAATTACCTCAGCAATTAAAATGAACAAAATAAATCTGTTCACATTTTTTACTCTCATCTTATTATTACGAATTCTTCAAGACAGACATGAGTCACGAAATTAAATAATATAAATAGAACCTTATTATTTTTTTCTGAGGTCTTCCAAACAAAGAGCATTATAAATTGTTTCATTAATATAACAAAAGCTCTTGCTGATTTCACAAATCACTTTTGATATTGTGTTTTTGTTATATCATGACATTGTTAATCGTTTGGAATATATAAAGTCGCTATTGGTACTAACAAAAATTGTAAAATACAACAACAAAACATACAGCATCTAGACGAAAGAGAATTGTAAACTTTATTCATTGTATGTATATGAGAATAAAATCATCCAAAAGCACATTACGAAGATTATTCGGAACTTTGACCGTTCTGTTACTAAATATTTTAACGAACAAAATTTATGTTACCCACCAGGCGCCTCATGTAGATTAGTAGCCACCATACAATCGGAACTGAGGTGCCCTCCGAATCACGCAATCAATTTTCTTTTTACAATTCGATGTCCAAGCCAACATGAATTCAACTTTCATAAGTGACTTTCACTATGCAGTTTCCCCATGAGATGCGAACCCATGACAATTGTCGTGATTTAAGTACAACGTGCAGACCACTTTGTCTCAAGTAAGTACATACAAATCGTGTATTGACTCCCTAAAATGATCGTTAACTTACCGCTAGGATTATATTAGTCAGCAGTACGTACGCATCTTATTTTATGTCACGTTACACGGGGCACGTCACGCGACGACGGGTGTGTGCCACCGCTGCTCTTTATCGCTGGCGACAGCGGCTTTCATAGCACGGCACAAGGGATAGATTTTTTAATACGTCAATGTCACAAGCATCATTACTGTAGGGCTTTTCCGCTGTAGAGCTTTGCATTCACTACTTGATAGGTACCAGAGGAACGTGGTGGTAGTCTGAAAGGTATTGACTACTAGTGATTAGGCTGTATTAACATCGCTAGGCCAGACGCCTTTGTTAGGCACTGTGGTTTTAGTAAAAATTGATGTTTTGTAGAACAACGTCAAAGAGCATACAAATGAATTAATACAAAATAGGAATCAGATTACTCTTACACTCAACAATTTTACTAGCTGCTTTTGAAGGGTAAAGTTACTTGAGTTGCACGAGACTATATTAGTCACTGGACTTAGTACTGAGCCTGCAATTTAGTAGTACATTACTATTTTTATAGAACAATTGAAGGTTACCTTAAAGATACTTTCATGTGTAATCCGACCGCCGAGCTTATGTTAATATTTTTTTGACAACAACAAAAAAAAGAAAATTACAATAATGACGTTGTAAAGATTAAAAGAAGTGCAACACAGTGTTGCAGACTTTTCATTGTAGTAAACATTTACCTGTGACGTTGTACGAGATCGTTTGCGTCGGTCCACCTAGTGTACGTTTATCACAAATATTTGCTGCACCACATCTAGTGAGCCAACTTGTACACCATACTTAAAGAACACCGGAGTGAAATGTTAATTATTATATCACTGTTGAAAAATAAATAATTTAATATAAGTAAATTGAAAGGCTTAGTGCACACACTCTTTACAGTTAGGCTCATGTTCCTCGGTAGGGACGTTTAATGAACTGAAGATGATAAAATTAAAGTGTTTACTAATATTATATTAGCAGTAATACGTAATAGTGTACTCGTAAGTTCTAAAAAAGATAATGTTTAACAATTCTTACTATGCTGAGTCTACCCGTCGGTTGAGTTAAAGTTTTTGGGACCTAAGCCTATTTGACCTGCGTATATTGTATTCTGCAGAATATTTGGTCGATATCTCTGTCACGATAACTGTTATTTAGGTACACCTTGTCCAACAGTGACTGTAAAAGTAGCATTTAAAGTCGACAATTGTCAGTTTCTCTACTAACTATTGATAGCCAAATATTCTTCACTTTGTGTATTCGCCACTGTGCCTTCTTATAACATGTAAACATTTAACTTATTCACGATACTAAGCTGGACTACAAAAAACATTTTCTATTGTTTTTCCGCGACAACAACATTGGTACAAAACCACACTCCGTGAAACAATTGACAAAGAAATGTTTAGGAATTGAATGTGCTGATTCACCATGTCTATTTTCCATACTATGCTACGTGCCAGAAAAAAAAGTCGACAAATTGTGGCGCACAGCTACGAGAAGCTACGACACGTGCCGCGTTACGCTAGAACGCGCTCGTGGCCATTCAACGCGTCACTCGAATTGCTAATACCACAGTGAATAAACTTTCATAAAAGTAGACTTCACAAATGTACCAGAATATATTTATACATTGGCTCCAGACGATAGAGGGTATTAGTTCTGGCAGTAGGGCACTAATGATGACAAAAAGGTACTACAAACGGAAGATAAATTGTCACTTTACAAGCCACAAAAGCATTGATAATATGTTGTAATAGTTAAGACTAACTAGTATATTGTAAGCAATTGAAAAACCCTTTGTGTAGTAGCCATCGTCTTAACCATAACACCAAATGGGTCGTCAAAATTTAACAATCACACCCACGTCTTTTTTTTTATTATTTCGTACAATATTTATCGATAATAAATAAAAGGAAAACAATAATCACATATACAGTAAAGTGCACACGTTTTTCATTTCTTAGAACATGGAATCACACGTTTACCTACACACACTAAGTGAGTGATACTAGGCATGTTTCCTACAAAATCTATACTAATATATAAAGCTGAAGAGTTTGTTTGTTTGTTTGAACGCGCTAATCAAAGGAACTACTTGTTCGATTTGGAAAATTATTTCATTGTTAGATAGCTTATTTTTCGAGGAAGGCTATAGGCTATAAATCATTACGCTACGAGCATTAGAAGCGAGCAGAGCAGCAATGAAGAATGTTCAAAATCGGGGGTTTTTTCGTACTTGGAGTAAACGGTTAGTTTCACAAAAGTCATGTATGAGAGTATTGTTCTCCTTTTAAAGATCTACAAAAAAATCCTCGACAGCATATGTCTATCTTTTAAGGTTAGCTCACTATAACATATTTTTTGCTTTAAAAAAACCTGTAATTGACCCCGAAACCTTTTAAGTTGGACGGAGGATTCTTATGAAATATATATATCTTACTATCCAAATAATTATAATTTAAATGAAGTGGTACCGTGTTACCCCGAATTTAATGCGAGCGACGTCGCGGGCAAAAGCTAGTTACAAATAAAAATCTCAAAGTTACAGAACACCACGTGTAGGCCATACGAAATTTTCCGCATGATAAAATCGTGTACGCCAAGGTAAAGCAACACATTTATGGGAAGAGACGCCAGTACACGAGGCAATAATTTCAAAAACTGAGAACGTGCATTAGCATGCGGGCATACCTGTGAGCGAGAGTAATGTTGCCTAAGTTAAAAATCGTGTACCACTCCCAACGGACTGTTGGGGTGGGCTGGGAAATAAGGAAAACCTTCCGCTTTTGTGTTACCGAATGCATTGGCTGCATGCTCAGTGAGCGTGCTATCTCGATCACACCTCTTGGGCTACGATTCGTGTTTGAAAAACCTCCGCAGACTTGGGAACTATGAGTTTTCGCGCTACGCCGCTCTTCAAAGCGTTGCGAGGGCTGTATTTTTTAATGCACTGTCAATCTTTCTTGTTCACTCGCATGTAAATAATTCCACTGTTTCCGTGTTTACGGCTTGAGTGCTTTTTATGTTCGTTAATAGATATATACAGTAGAATACTAAGGAAAACTAGGTATTTAGGTACATAACGAGCTAAGATAAAAAGCTAAATGGTGCGTGTTTGTTTTAATATATTTAAAATTTAAATAAATTCATTTTTTAGATTATCAATACTGCCACCATATTAATGCAAAAACAAAAAATTACACTCGCGGTATCTTTATTAAGTGACCATCAATTTAAAAGAATCACTTTATGTCCTGTCTAATAAGGTAATTTTATTATATTATTTCAGGGTAACTTATTAAATATTAATAATACTCGTTATTAAGTTTCTTAAATAAAGTTCGCACAATAATTCCTTTGTTTAAATTTTCAAAATTAGAATTTCAAGTTTTTTCTACTTCTTACCGAATCTATAATTTACGTAAGTAAAAAGAAGTCAAATAGAAATCCTATTATTTAGTACAATTTATAACACGTTTATAATTATATAGCTAGCACAAATACCATTTTATTTCAATTTTCATTAAACCACAATGCTCAGCGAGACTTTTACCCCAACTCAAACCATTTTCATAATAAACATTCACTACAAACCAGAAAACGCTACCAAACCGAATCACACGCCAAATTAGTTTTAATTCGAAACACAATGCGCTTAGACACAATAAGCCAAATCGCATCTTGTTTTTAAAGAGTTGTGAGTGGTTCCTATCGGACCAACTGGTGAGAGTACATCCGAAAAACTAACGAAACTCAGCTAAACCATTCTGCAATTAACAGCGAATGCAGTTAAAACTCCATTTGTTCAATACGCTTCAAACTAACGCCGGACTAGCCGCGGCTGTACTGGGTTTTTTCTCAAAGCTTTTCAGCACTTAAAGCTTATATCCGACTTGTAACTGGCTAAAGTTGTTTTAGACGGCGGGAACTCTAATGCTTAAGCTGAAGTGGGCAGCAAAGGGTAGATTCGAAAATTTTTTTTAAATTAAGTACTCGTATTTATTGCCGGAACACAATAGACCATCTATTATTGTTGATTTTTTTTACTATTGATCAATCAATTTTTGTAAGAGATCGCAGATAATGTGCTTTCTTTTAAACTATATCTTGACGAAATATCGAATATTTTCATAATAACCAATAAGAAAGTTAAAACAACGCCATTTATTTAAAGTGCACTAGAAACAAACACAACAGAAGTTATTAGTTTATTAACTCATTTACAGTAGCCTGACGTCACAGGCGAGACGGACTAATTATGTACTTTGGCTTTCACCCTAAGTGCAACTTAGTTTGCCCTGCTCAGTTTTAAGGTCCGGTAACATTCGCAGCATGTAGACTAGGGGATAGTATTCATTATCAATTTTTAACGTATAACTCATCATGGAAGCAAAAGTTATTGACCCGAAGTTATAATCAAAATCAAATCAAAAAGAAATCAAACTCAAAAATTGTTTATTATTTCCTGAATAATGTTAGATTATAATATGTCGGAATCCCCTTTTAAGCAGAAGTTGCCTGTACCAGGGATTCTACTCCTTCACAAATGCAGCAGTACATACACACATTAGCAATGTCAAAAACAATGTCTTCAGGTAAATAATTTAAGTCTGAGAACATGTATCTATAAGCTACTAGGTTTACAATAATATGTCTTATAACAGTTATACATTAAAATTATATACATACATGCATGTATCCATCAGGTATAATATATTACGACTTATTACCCATCATCGCAAATTGTAGGCACTGACAACATTAGTCCTCTTTTATCACCTAGTCCTAGGTCATTTCTTAAACAAAGCCAAACTCAAAGTCAAATCGGTAGGATACAATGAATAGTATTTATACGGTGTGCGAATGCTTATCATTACATCCGTTTACAGTTATTAACTTGTGATGGAGTTTGCTTATCTTATGGTGTCATGGTATACAATAGTTTTATTCAGGGAATATCTTTTTAATTAATAAACTCAAAAAAAAAATTATTTATGTACGAATAATATACTGCTATAACATAAAAAATCTTCGTCATATTCTTTTTGGGTTGGTTTTGCTAAATTATATATTACGTTGCGACCAATATCATGCAACATCAATCGTAATTTTGTTTGCAAACTAGAGGTCGAAACTACATGAAAATTTCCATATTCTTTAATGAACATATCTCACCCAAACGTGTAAAACCGTAAACATTCTTTGTCCGTGGAACATCGCTATTACACAGACTACTATCGACAATTCTTTCTTTTTTATACAAATTTCTTTTCTATTTTATAAAACAAAGAATTACAATTCTTAGCTCTTAGTCTAAAAATGGAGGACAGAGAACTCTGTTATTTGATTAAACAATATTAAAATGCTGAAATTGAGTTCACGTCGCCATGGATGCGCCCCTTTGTCGAGAGGAGACGTTCCTTTTTATAATTATATTCTTCTTTTAAAATTCACCTTGATATCTCAACGCTACTACCTTTTTGAAGACGTATACAAGAAATATAAATAGGAACTGCATACTTGTTGATAATTTAAATACTTAAAACCTGTAATATTTAAGTGTTTATGTTTCAAGTAGCACAATCATATTAATTTAAATTTACCCTAAACATTAAGTTTATTTTGAGTGGTAGCTCGACTCATGTTTAGTTGTACAACAATAGATTTAATATAAATCTGTAAATACACCGTTAAAAATGTAGATTAAAAATCCTTTTAAAATAAGGTGTTCCTGATCGTTGTACAATGTATAAAAAAATACTTTCAGGTTCCGACTATAATCCGAAATACGGTTACCACTTACTAGTTTGTGAGATGTAGTTCTTCTGACACTATTTCCAATAACATCATAACGTGTCTCACACAGTTCATCGAGCTCTATTCCCAAATTTCAATAGTGGTATTTTTGCTTATGATAAATTGCGTTACCACCATGGCTAAAATGGGTTTACGTAATTTTAGGGAACGTTGAATTGGATACCTGTCAGAACGAAAGAGGCAATGTCCCGGACCTGTTACTGTGTCAACATAAACGATATGTGGACCGTTGTCTATTCCGGAGTATTTCGGATACTTTTCTTGGCTTAACTGATAATAATGGCTGGATATTGAAATGTTGGACCGAAAAACCGCGGGAGTGTAATCGGTTTGTTTTGTAAAATTGTGTTATGAAAATGTAAATAATGAATGCCAGCATGTTTTTTATGACAACAATTGAAAAAGATTTTACTTATAATTGATAGAGATTTTACTATTACCGAAGCTATTGTGGATATCTCACATATTTGGTCTCTAAATAAATCGGTCAAATTTGGAAGTTGACAGCAGCTTTCAAATTTGATAACCAAAAGCTAGTAACTAACATACGATAGTATTAACTGTTACCTACTACTAACTAGTTCAAATATCCTTATCATTTAATAAGTATGGTTATTCATGAATCAATTAAATCATTTTTTGGTTAATCCCAATATGTAGTTTTTTAGTAGGATGACACCATGAAAGAAAAATGGAAAAAGGTATGTTAGTATCCATCAAAATCAAATATTTTTCATTTATGGCAATCTGTTTACATCGAGAATGATAAAAGTACTCGTACTAAATAGGTATATAGAAAAAATTATGTATGGGATTAAACTGTTAATGATGCGGTACGCGTTATATGAAATCATTTGGTACTACAACATAAAACTTATCATATCAATATCTTATAATTGTATCAAAAATATTAAAGTTTACATTCAATTTAGTAGAACACAATATTCCATCTAAAAATTACAGATGTAGTAAATCACGATCATTATTCAAGTTAAAAAATCTTTGATTATTAGAATATGTCGGAAGAGAACGACAGATAATCGGTATTTTTGGCAAAATAGAGAAATGTAAGATCCAACTAAGTGAACAGCGATAGGTCTATCATTACAGTTCTCAGAAATGAAATAAAAATATGCTTGACTATTAATATTCTAATACAATTAAATTAAAACTCCGCAAAATTTGCGAACAAATTATTCAAAAGCATTATAACAAGATCGCTTACAACAAATAGAATGATATAAAGGCCAAAAGCTTAGCTTAGTCGAGCGTGGAATTCACCCTATCAAAATACAATGGGTTCCCACAGCTCGGTTAACAAAACAAAGCTTCATTATACGTTTACCTCATTAAGTAAATTAACAAAAGGAAATTCAAAGCTGCTTGCTTTGACTGGAGTCATCACATTGACGAGGCGTCTATAGTAAAATTTCGGGCATTTACCTTAATACCATATTTACACTTGGGCACAGAGTTGAATCGATTCCGATGGGTCCTAATTTATCTTGCTTAGCACATTTTTCTACAGAATTAAATATTGAAATGTAACTGTAGTTTTTGTATTTTCCAAAATTCGTAGCTAAGAGTTTGAAGAACATTTTTGGCCATTGTTTAACCACACATGTTTATATATATTTTTATTTAATTTTATATTAGTTCCAAAAACACTTTGAATAGTCACCGGATAATGACCGTACGATTTACATTCTGCCATCAATATTGACACGGCTGCAATTGAAAAACATTTGCAAGTGATAAAAGACAAAATTATCATTAAATTAAAAAATCATTTACGCCAATATTTATGTCATTACAAAACTCAAAGTTACTGTTCTAACAAACGAACCAACATATTTAACGTAAGATTTACAAGATCATTGATTATTTATGTACGAAACAAAGCCCTCCCAAGCCTTGGTTTCGCGAACAAGTTTACAAGTAAATTGGCAACTTAAGCACGACATTGAAAGTTGCTTGATTCTTCTGTAAGTAACATGGCCAATTTTACGTCTATTGCCTTTCTATTCACTAGCCAATTTAACCATCTCGCAGTAGGAGGACTTAACTCCAATAAAAAGTGCAAACGCAAATTTGACAAAAAATACTTTATTGGTGTGTACAATACAGTATATTAGATAGCAATATACATTATTTATATTAAGTACTAAGAGCCGTCTGGATGTTATTATCTACGTGTTTGAAATAATAAAGCATAGAAACTTTTAGAATGATGTACGTGAATTGGTAAACATATTTTCATCAGCTCCAGTTCATTATTATTCACAACATAATGTGTGAAACTAATACAAAGTAGCATTTAATAGGACTTTAATATGTGTCATTAGTCATTACACATCACATAGATTTAATTTTTTGGTGGATTAGACACTAATAAATGGGATAAAAAAACTAACCAATAACTAACTAAGGCAATTGAAAATACCTAAAATTTATTTAATTGAAGTCATAAAGAACGTAGTTAAAGAAGTTTTTATTTCACTTCAATATTTAATCACTAAATCAGTACTCGAGGGGTTACGGACCTTCCGTCTCCCTTTTGTTTTGATTATATATATTAATACTCATTTCTAATATAATATCGATTGTACTACAATTTCGAAATTTCACAAGCTAGTAATATCAATTCAAGCCAGCGTAGATGAAGCGTGCCCGTTGGAGCGCATTATCCGCTGATCGCGCCGCCAGATTGTTGGTTATCCCAAAGCCACATTTTCTATTTCCCCGAATCTAATCGGAGCTCACGCCACGGCATACCGACGCCACGCTACAAAATTAGGTTACCGTACCCCGCTTCGGCTGAGACCTCTCTAAAATTCCGAAATCTCGTTCCATTCCGTGGATAATTTTTGAGAATTCGACATCGAATTGACGTCGCGATTCGGAATTCAGTGACTGCGAACCAATGGAGTTTTTATAGTTGCCGACACAAGAAGAACGAGAAAGAATTCTTATCTCACCGTATTTTCTTGTTCGGCATCAGAGTTAATTTAACTTCGTACCGATCCCCGGTTTATTTTTATTCATGAAAAGTTGTTTAATTTGTTACGTTAGAACAAACAGGCCAGTATTTAGAGTCGCGTTTGACGATGGAATTAAACAATTGAATTTTGTAAACAGCTCTCTAGGTAACGTTATATAATGACTAAATCAGCAATCGGATAAATTTTTGCTAGATTGAGTTGAAAAATATGATTACGGTAATAAATAACGATATAATTTAATTTCATTACACACATTTACAATAAAATAATAGTAGAAGTTCCTTCGACTACAATAGGACTCCTAATAATTTATTTTTGCATTAAAAATTATCAAGTTTAACCAAGGCCAATATCAGTGTAGGGAGAACCTCTGCGATTACTCAGCCAGTCTTGCGAGGAGGAAATGATGAGGGCAATCTTAGCTCAGTTAAATCAATATGGTGTTAGCAATCTTTACTCGAACACCCAGTCTGTACAGCTTGCGGAAATTTGTTTTCCTTCATAATGTGTTATGATTATTTCACTCATAACAAAGGTCTCAATTTTGTTTATTTATCTTGTTTATTTGAATCTGGGGGCACGGAAGTGCCCCCGCCAAGTCGAGCGCGGTAGAATATACCAAAATTTCCTACATGGTTACTCTTTGTTTAAATTAAAAGTACCTACCCAAGTTTTTGTACCAACATTCTTTGCTGACAGTTTCTGAAGGTTACTATATACAAAATTACAATGTTGAAAACCTATATTATGTTTATTTTATAGTTATTAGGTGCTCCATTCCAAAAGTACTCGTTGAAACCAACATTAAATTTAAAAATAGAAATAATATATTTCCTTTTCATAAACAAATGTCGGATAAAGAAGACAACTTGGAAACAAAAGTCACTGTATCGAAGAAAGTAGTAACACCGTGACACACATAACCGACTAACAGTCGAAATAAATGAGATTTGGGTGATTCCGTTTGTTCCTCTCAAGGCTACAACAATTCTAAACTGTGTACGCCATATCTCGCACCGGGGCGAAACTTTCTGATGTTCTTTGCCCTAAAAAGGCCGCCCCTTTATGTAATTAAGGTCCCGATGCGTCAACTTTGTTGATGTGGGTTCCAAAGCAATGCAAACCGAGTAAACCTAAGTACACTTAATACAAAACAAAACCTGTATCCACCAAAAATTCAAATGTTACCTGAATGAGAATTAATTTGATGTTTAAAGCTCTAGAGTCTTAGTTACGAATATGCACGCAAGTTTATTTGGCCACCAGTATACGAACTGCAAATATATTGCAGTGTTCGAAATTGCCTTATTGTTAAAGCTAAACTAAAGTTAGAGCCATTAATTTCAGACCCAAACAGCTAGACATGATAATATCGTGAGTTGGAAATCAAATCATAATGTGATGAAAATAATTAAGTTTACATTTCATCACCATTATCAGCTCATTACACGTCCCCACGTAAGGGCACGAGCCACAGTACAGGGTGATTAGGCCGTACTTGTCCACGCGGGCCAAGTACGGATTGGCTAACTTCACGTACAACCTTTGAATAGCTTCGCAGGCGTGCGCAGGTTTCCTCACGATGCGCAGGTTTCCTCTTCACCGTAAGAGCCGCAGATCAACCTAAATTTGTGACGAGAATCATCTGAAAATAATGCGCATTTATATTTCTACTTATTTGTGTAAGCTGACAAGCTCATATTTTGTCAACTCGCCATATCCCCTACACAATAAAATAAACTGATTTATAATTTTACATCGGGTCTAAATATCTAAGAGCCTTCTTAACATCACCGTTATCCTCTAAACGGTAGCTTACTTCGTCAAAGTAACAGACCTCAATAAACGTAAAGGCGTAACCGAAATAGGCAATTTTAAATCCATTATAGCTCGAAAAACTCCACGACACTCGTATCAGGTCGTACCGTGTCGTACCGCTTGCACGTCAACTGTGCGACACTTGAGTGACATTCGGCATGCGTCTTCCGATTTTTTTATCCCTTTTGTGGATCCAAAATCTTCTGTTCTTTTCATTGAATCGATGTCAATTTAATATTCGATTGATTGCGAGACGTATTTTGCTTTTTTTCTTTTATGTAAATTACTGTACACTCGCTTTGTTTTAAGATAAACAAAAAGGTGGTATGATGCTCGTATATACGAGTAATTTCATAAACTTTTTCTTTCAATTTTTATAAAATAAAAGTGAGCGTCGGTGGCTCATTGGTTCGGACTTAGCCTTCCACACTGGAGCCCAACTCAAATCCCGCCACGTACCAATGTCTTTTCAAAGTTTCGAAATTATTTGTTCGTTATCCGACACTCTTACGGTGATGGAAAATATCGTGAGAAAACCTGGACACGCCTACGAATAGATTTAAAGGTTGTGCATGAAGTCGGCCAATCCGCACTGGGCCCGCGTGGACGGCTAAGTCCTATACACTCTTTGCGGCCAGGCTCGTGCTCCTCATTGGAACGTATAATGAGCTGTTGTGATGATGATGATGAATTAGTCCAAACTCACATCAAATAAAATGCGTTTGTGTCTTGATATTTTTGAAATACTAATAATAATTTCGTCCATTGTAAAATGTTTTGGAGACGATATTATCCTCCTCTCTATAAAGTCACTATACACTTAGCTTTGAAACAATGGCTGACGTTATTAACATCATATTGTAATATGTAAATAAAACGTCATTTGTGCAGGTTGTGTTTTTTTATTGCAAGTACCGGCGGCCAGCCGGGGGCAAATGCAATTAGCGGCGGGACACCAAGCGTTCGTGCGGTATAAACAAACTTATGTCCAGCTACAACTGTGTGTAACCTTCGTTTTGCATAAACACCTTTGTGTCCAGCAAACTACGTCGATGCACTTTTAAGGTGTTCTAGTGTAATTAAAGCTGTTCTCGAAGTGTTTTAATTATGTTAAATGCTGTCCACATTGTTAAGATTAAGGTATCATCTACACCGTGGACAGTCTTCGTTTTTGTAACTAGATTCGTAGGGTCGTTTGTGAACTTGTTTTGCCATGAAGTAGGTCAATAAAGTAAATAAGGCATACCAGACAAACTATCTGATGGGAAGTGGCAACCGCCACATACCCATGTGGTCTCTTAAGAGAAGGTTACAACTTCTAATGTTAAGTCAAAGTAGGATCTAATAATATTACTGAATAAT
Organism: Leucinodes orbonalis; assembly: GCA_019425675.1. NCBI lineage: Eukaryota > Metazoa > Arthropoda > Insecta > Lepidoptera > Crambidae > Leucinodes > Leucinodes orbonalis. The sequence continues at coordinate 63,053 of PQWD01005370.1, read as the reverse complement.
AATAATACGTATGAACACCATGCCTGCCTAATGGTGTACACCTATGCCTTAAATACAACATGATATATATGAAATAAATAAATATCCAATGACACACAGTGCAACTAGCCCCATATTAAAACAGGAGCTTGTAGTACCGATAAACATACTAATATTTATGTATTTATTTTTGAAAGATTTACAGTTTCAAAAGACACTATATTAAAGAATAACAATATAAGAGTACAATACTAATTACAAATATCCATATGAGTTAATCAGTTTACAAAAGTCATATTGAGGTAACCACAACTTTACATTAAATACGTATTTAACAAAACTATTACTATTTAATACATCAAGTACGATTTTGTCGTTTGTCTTTTTATCGAGGAATGCTAGTGAAAAACAGGTCAATATCAATAGGCAAAACGGAAAAACTACGACTACGACGAACTAGAAACATTTCTAGTTCGTCGTAGTCGTAGTTTACATATACAGCTTGTGTATTTGTTGTTTGTACTTATAATATTGAACGTGAACGAAATTTTTAGTATTCAGATTAATTTTAGATAGTAAATATTTACATTTAAGATATATTATTTTTGTAAAAACATACTTTTTATGTAGCAATCTACATGAAACATCCAGCCATTTCAAACAGACATATTTATGCATGAACCCGGAACCTTGGTGACCATACCACATGGTTGTCAAACTTTTAAATCCAAACTTATTTTCTCATTAAAGTTTTCAATTAAACAAAGTCGGTATACAAAAAAAATTAAAATCCATGATAACAATAAAGGCATAAAAATGAATCCGTTTCTGAAAATATTTCATTATTGCTGTCAAACGACCACGGATTTCAGTTTCAGCTTTTTTTGATCATTCATAACATTGTTAATTAAGCGGACCTCGTTTTCCACAATTTTATTGTTAAAAAATCCAAGTGTTTCTTACTTAATTATGATTTTAGTAAGTAAGAACGTACAAAACAAAGTATTGTTCTTTGGAGAGCGTAAATCAATCAAGTCAAATAACCTGTGCAAGTACTCGAGATAATTTCCGATAGGCGTTCGCTTAGACCTAGTACCTTCATTGTACATGAAGCTAATTACAGTGCTGTCTAATAAATTGCCAACCAATAGGTTACGACCATAATAAATTCTAGGCCGTGGAAGCCCCAAAGTTTAGAGAATGGGACTATCTAATAGCAACTTTAAGTCGGCTTCTGTAATTTATTACATAATCGATTCTATCCCAAAATAAAACATTCATAGGTACATTTTGTTAGAACAATATTGTTAAAAAAATAAATAACTAGCATCATTTGTTTTAGAATATTGTAAGTGGACATATGAATTATGTATGTTTTAGTTGCAATGATAAAAATTAAAAAAAAAACCAGTACCGCATAATTTTGTAAAAAAAAGGAACGCGTATAACTGTTTGCGGCTACCTTTTTCTTACTGTTGAGAATTTTTCTCACTTTTGTAGTTAGTTTAGTTGAGAATAAGTAGTCTTCAAAGGAAAAGTTAAAAGCGTGTAACCGTAAGAGCCGGTTAACTACAGCTGAGAGTGAATATGGCTGGATTTAATAGATGTACTTATCCAAAATCAATTGAAATACAAATGTTGATAGTTACGTATTCTTGAAACTAGAAATCTCAAAGAATGTCAAAGAATCTCTAACTTAGTAGCCTTCATCGCTCTATTGTAAGACATACAAAATTAAATACACAATATGGATGTGGGGAGATTGGGTACTATCAAGTCGGCAGTACTCAACTATCAGGTCGGGACCAACAGTCCAATGGCTTAGCTCAACAAGCAATCAGAAACACGGCAGCATTGGTATCCCATCCGATATCAGATCATTTTACCCACAACCAATCAATTCTATTAAGTGAAAGTGAAAACTCAGTGCGAATTTTCATAATTTGGTTAGGACATATTTTACTGGGTGGTAGACTCGGTAGGTAATTGCAGTGCCAGATATCCCGTGAACTATTGTTTTGCAGTTCTGTTTCGGGATGAGGGCGTTGTTGCTAGTAAAATTACCGGGTAAAAGAAACCTTATTTATCCTAACATTTGTCGTCCCGGGTGACGGGCGCAGAGCAGTGTTGACGGAAAATAATGCCAACCCACTATAGTTAATTTTTTCAACACTGAATTTGTCATGGTCAGGCTTACTACCAGTCGAGCGCATTGGCCGTCCCGTTCACTGATGACATAAAAAATGCATTAAAAATAGCAATGTAGTGCGGGAAGGCGCGTGACTGCTGTAGGCCGTAAAGGCTGATGATTATTATCGTAAAGTCAGAAGTCAATCGATTTAAAATGATTCAATCTATAGATACATTTATAGTGTACGATTATGAGGCCCTTAATTGCAAACAGAAACAAAAAGAAATGTAGGTATAAATGATTCATTTCGAAAACTTCCTTCTTTGAGTGTAAATATTGATATTTATTAAGCAGATGCTAAGTCTTATTTGAAGGTATACGTATGAACACAGATTCCTTATTGTATTTATTAATTAAGTGATTATACGGAAGCGGCTTTCAGTTCCACATAGACATCGAATGACGTAAAATATATGAAAGGAAACCCACTTAAAATAATATGGAGGCCAAATATAATTATTCAATTCCAAGTTGACTGATCTCGAAGTAGGTCAGCCTGAAAATACGTCCTTAAATGCTATTAAGATTAATCTCTCACAATTTTAAGATCCAAACTTATTCAACAAAAGGAACGTCAACTAGCAATCGAACTTCGAAAACTTAATTGTGTCCAAACAATTCATGAATTTACACAAAGGGATTTAATACATGGATGTGAAAATTCTGATAGGAATGCTAATTCCATTTTAGGATTCATATAATTTAAGGATAAATATAACTTTATGGGTTTGTAATGCAGAGACTACAAAAATACGTATGATGTAATTTTATTTTACTCTTTTTGGTGTATATTTCATTTACAATACATAAATGTTGAATTATATACGACATTCATAATATTGTATAAAGACTTAACTGAAATTACAAGTATATTTTAGACGAATCAAATATACGAGTAGTTGAAGGTTTGCAACATTTTGTGAGCTATGGCTCACTAGTTTTTAATATTTTATTGCCATTCATTCCACTACGGCTTTTGATCATGTTTTTGTGCAAAAAATAATTAAATTAATTCAAAGTCTCAATTTGTCCAAAAACACGCTTTTAACAATTATTGTGAGGTATTAGTTTCGGGTAAACATGTACAAATATTTATATTGCCGAATTTTAAGTTCACCCTCTTATACATAACTAGCGACCCGCCCCTGCTTCGCACGGGTGCAATGTTGATCGTAAAAGGCACGCTCCCGGCTTCCCCGTCGGCCGGTATCGCCGCAAACCAACCGCAAACGCTACGCACCGCAATTTTTATATATTTAATATCTTCGAAAATGTTCATTTAAATCAATATAATACAATGCTCCATCGCTGTACATGTGGAAAGGTGGTAGATCATCTTGCTCACCGTGGCTTATCTTGCCCTAGAAGTGCCGGCAGAATTCCACGTCACGCGAGCTTGAACGATATCACACGTCGGGCCCTTGTCAGCGCTCGTATCCCAGCGGTTTGGAACCAAATGGGCTCGTACGAAGCGATGGAAAGCAACCCGACGGGATGACACTCGTGCCTTGGAAGATGGGACGGCCTTTGGTTTAGGATGCTACTTGTGTGGACACCCTGGCGAATTCCCATCATCATCTAAGCTCTGTGGAAGCGGGTTCTGCTACTGCTTCGGTAGAGGCCCTTAAGTGGCGCAGATATGAAAGTATGGGAGATACATATTTGAACCGTTTGGGGTCGAAACATTAGGCTCATGGGGACCAAGTGCCCATGAGGCACCTTTCCACATGATGGCGACTTCAATCAGATATTTTATTTATAGGGAGTAATCCCTGTGAATAAAATATCTTTTTGTATTTATTTACGTTTCTAGGCTTTTTGTAAATATGTATATATTTGAATTATTTTTGTAAGTGATTTTACTGTATAAATAAAAATATAGGACCCAGTTCTTTTCATAAGAATGTTACATAAAAGTTACCAATATGCATCTTCTCTTATTTTTCTTTCACCCAAAGGTTGCCAGGAAAAAAATGCTATTATACCAACAAGGTCACCAACGTTGTACCCGTCTTTGGTTGTTATCTGTTGTGTTCATTCATTTTCATTTCATTTCACTTCATTTTCATTCTATCTTTTTTTCTTATGTGCCATAAAGTATTTTTTATCTGTATCTTTAAAACTATTCATACGAGTACCACATATAATTGCCAATGTTACGCAGCTGCAAAAAGTAGTTAGCTTGTGCTATCATCTTTCTGATGGGAGGTAATCAATCATAGTAGCAGACGCAAGCGCTAGTGGCTCGCTACAGATTGTTTTTACCGTCTCGTGGAGCTGGAACATCCCTGCCTGCAGTAACGTTAAATAATCGATTTGTGTCACTATTGTATTTCCTTTATGTCCGTACTCCATGTATGTGCTCTTTCTGTTTTTATTTTTTAAGTTTGCCAGTTACATAACGTTCATATATATAGTTGGTTAGTGGTTAATTTCAAGCTAAACTAAAAAGCAGTTTAAAACCAAATATTTTGAATACAGGCACGCATAAATTCGTTTATTTCATTATTATTCATTATACGTCCCCATCGAGGGGAACGAGCCTGCCCGTATAGGGTAAATATGCCTTAGTCGTCCACGCGGGCCCAGAGCGGATTAGTCAACTTCACGCACAACATTTAAACCTCTTGGTATATGTGTGCAGGTTTTCTCACGATACTTTCCTTCACCGTAAGAGCGTCGGATAAAGTAATAAATAATTTCTAAATTCAAAAAGACATGTGTACTTTCGCACACGTTTCGAAACAGCTCGTTCAAGTATAACGTATACACCAAGCGAAGTAAACCTCACTTCTAAACGTCGTGTTACCATACTATACCTTCAATTGTCAGGTACGCCGTCATCAATATCTGTAAGCGTACGGCCTTAGCTATTGACAGAGTAGTTAGTACATACCACAACGGGAATGTTATAACCGCAACGTTGATTGTATGAAGTCACCGGCAGTAAACACAGGAAGATCAAACAGTTCTCAAGCAAATCTATGGGGGCCTGTGACTGGAGACAACCACAAAGCAATACGGAGATCCAATCGCCCAGCTTAATTGTGAATGGAATGTCACGTAAAGATCTTAAAAGGATTTGTATCGATCCTTAAGAACGTACAAAATCATCCGGAAGACTAATGGAGTTTCACTAGTAGAATTATGAAATATGTATTGCAATGTTTGATTGAAGATAAATAAATTCCAAAACAAAATGAAAAAACTTATTCATATATAAGTTTTCAATAAATTTTCATTTTTGCTCTCTTAATTCAATTTGGGTTCCACATCACCCTGTAAAAATCAATTAATTCCTTGCGGCCTTAAGAAATCAGGTCGTCAGTGATCCTCGTGGATTTCTAGGCTTTGCTTGCCATTATAAGGTGATTATTGAAAATCTTTACGCTCTATTGAATATTGATTTCCAGCGATTTTCCCTGTCGTAGCTTCTTATAATATACTAGCTGTTCCCCGCGGTGTTATCCGCTTTTTATGATATTCTTCCGCAGTATATCATAACCTGAAATAGCTTCGTTAAGTTACGCGACATGCGGTTTGCTTTATTTGGCAAAATAAAAATTATTGGCTAAAATAAAAGTAGCTTATGGTTTTCCTTATTACATCACCTACCTGCCAATAAAGTCCCGCACAAATCTATCCAGCCGTTTCATAGATTACTCGGAACAAACAGACAGACGGCAAACAGACAAACATTTTAAAAGTTGATATTTTGGCATATAAAGTATATATAGGTATTACAAACCAATAACAATAAGGTATATATAACTAGGGACATGTAGGCATAAATATTTTAGTTCTGTTGATAAAGATAGAATCCAAGAAATAAAACAATATGAAAATAGAGATGACTCGTAAGTTTAGAACCTAAAACATTTTATACAAAACGCATACACAGCACTAAGAAACAAGCGCACCAGGTGTCTAATATCGACAATAATTTGAAATTCATTGTAGCAGAGCTTTCGCTCTAGACTAGGGCCGCCTCCGTAATCTAGAAGCGTCACCAATGTCACCATTTGCATTTTATTGCCAAAGTTTCTGGCCGCAGACGCCTATTTTTATGGTAAACTTATTCAAATGCACGACGACGTCATAAATCGGGTAAAGGGGTAGGCTGGTACGGCAGGCTCCGAAAAACTTGGGGTCTAGGGCTGTCCGCCAATGAATATTATTTGTGAAATTCCTTACAAATATTCCTTATAAATTACTGTTCATTCTACAGTCTTATGGTAAATTTATTACCACTTTTTTTTTCAAATATAAAACGATGACATTGAATTTGGGCTGGCTGACACTAAAAGTGAACCTTCTAGCTGCGATAAGTAGAGACATTTCAAAATTTCCATGTGCGCTAATTGATGTACCTAAAAGCGATCATTATCAGACAAGATAAAAATGACAAACAAAGACTAAACTTCATGCACTTTAGAATGTTGACAGTCAAATGGTCGAGCCTATTCGGTACTTCGTATTCATCACTAAGTATCGTATACAATTATAAAAACGGTCATCAAGTCATCAATTAAAAAAAATCAACGACATTTTTTAACAAACCAACTCGTATTAGTACTATGATGGTCTATATAACTAAGTCTAATATAGACCAGCAAATAACTGAGTACGATAAGCACCAAATTTTTTTACCCTTCATTTATATCAGATCTGATTCGTTATGGACAATCATATCTAGCTCCTAACTGCATATTGACGTTGGGACAGCCCTATTATCGGCAAACGACGACCGCCATATTTGCTATTAGAGTTTTGATGTCTCGATCTGGCGGTGGGACGGGATGTGTCACCGAGTTTTTCGACCAACGGTTACTAATGACCAAGCGCCATTAGAGGAGAGCAGAAGCAGAAAATGTTGTCGTAAAGTCCGCTGTCATAATAAACAATATCTATCTGGCAACATTTTAGTACACAAGCCCGTTTCCCGTTCGAATTTTAAAAGTTACAATATACTTGTGGCGTAGCACTCGTCAAATATGCATTAAAACTTATTATCATTATTTCCTCTTTGGTAATGAGTTTTGTTTTATATTATCAAAGTATGTAATCACTTGAGTTGTGTTAAAAAGGTTGTTAGCATATTTATTTTTATCCTAGCATGTTATTTACATAATTAAGTTCCAGGTTAATGAGTGAGACAAGTTAAAGATTATTGAACACTGTTACTTTACATTGGTTTGAAGGCCTACGACCATTAAAAAACAATAAATTCACTGATATTAACACAACGACATCTAGCCCCAACTTAAACGTAAAGCTTGTATTGCGAGTGCTAAACAATTGGTAAACATACTTTTTTTTTTTCGTAAATACATATTTTATACATTGAAAACACCCAGACCAATACAAACAGACACAAATGGTTCGTCATGCTTTTTATACAAAATCTTTTCAATAAAAAAAATAAAAGCTACATATAACACTCAAAGAGAGTGTGGTTGAAACCGTACTATATACTCATACATAAAGCCCTTCCAACTGCGAACATGTTACTTATCGGCAATGTTATTACAAGTCCCTAAGTAAATAAACGCAAACCACATAAACATACTAAGAAAAGCCACCAATGTTCTTGGCTGAATGGAAATCAATTTCCCCGAGTTGAGAAATGGGAAAAATGGGAAAATTCATTTATAGACCACCTGCGCTCCGGTGTTCAATCAACCGGGACCAATACAATGGAGCCCACACTGTAATCTTAGGCGGGCTTTTAAAACGACTTATGACAGATTATACACCCTTCTTTTAAGAACTAACCGATACTAAGGAAGTGTCCGATCACATTCAAGGAAACAATATGTGTGATATTTTGTTGGGGCATATTGCAACAGTTTCGCTTTTAATAGTGATTCTCACTGTTGTGTTTCGATGATATTTGAAATTTATAGGTGGACAAAGTAATAACTTTGTTTAAGTAAACTACTTTGTGTGATAACCAAAAAGATAATTTTAAAGTGCCTGTTCTTATTATCAAGTAAGAACATGTATGCGTCGCTTAGGCTTAAGTCCTTTAATTAAAAAATAAAAAATGATAGTCAAATCTACAAAAAAGTGGTTATGGAAAAACAATGTTGATTGAAATAAAATCAGTAAAAGATGAGTCATCGCTTACCGTTTATCTGATGGGAAAAACAGCGTATACCCTATAAAATAATACATATGAGAAAATCTTGCAGCAATTAACTAAAACTAAGAAATATAATACTTCAGCTCTTCCCTTGTTTTATACGATTCACGTAATGAAATTTTATAAAAGTACTTTTATGTGAAATAAATTATAGTAAATACCCAAAGACATCCACACGTCCTACAGCCACAATACAGCCCATACCAAAATGTATTATCGAAAACCAAACAATTGCTTCATTAAAAATGCGTAATCGCTGAGCTTACGGTCTAATACAAGTATAATTACGATAAAAAACAGCATAAGGAAAAGGTTGAAACTTTTATTGTGTAGTTTCTTATGTAGTTTCGAAAGCCATCCGTTCTTTGCTTTTTATTAGGTTTTTATTTTTATGAGTACGTTCACGATGAATGTCCACAGGCCTGTGTTATTGAGATAAACCCAAGGAACGTTGACAACCTACTTGTAACAAATAAAAGTGTTCCCAGCACAAATAATTGCAGCTAGAAGGTAATAAGAAACTGTGGGACACATGCGAAACTATTCTTTTACGTGTTATGACATGGTCGTTTATCGTTATACTTTAGCTGTTGCCCGGATATTTTGTGAAGTGTCGGAGGCTTGATACACCCGAGCCGTATTGCTATTAGACTAAGTGCTCATAAATTTCCCTTTGCTAGTTGGCATTTACTATCGCCCGTTGCTTTATAATACCCATTCAATTGATGACGCTCTCAAACCGGCTCTATTCAAATATCGTGAACCTATTTTGTTTACTCACAAGTTTTGTCGTAAACTTCACAACTAAATGAACATCAACTTTGTTCATTTAGTTTGAGTGGCTCTGAATGCTTACCGATATTAACGAGAGTTTATATTTTAGTTTATTCAGTGTCTTCAGCTGATTAAAGTTTGAATGTAATGGTACGGATCAAAAACAAAACCACAATAGGTAAGTTAAAACGTAAACTGTTGTTTTGTTCTGTTTGTCATCACTTAGAATTATTAAAATTATATTATATTGAAAATATAATATTTTAGGATTCTTAGATAGTAGTGTGATCTGCCAAAAAGGGCCTGAATCACTACAGCTAGCTTTGATAAGAAACCAGATGAGTAATGATTTATCTCGAAAGATACCGCTAGAAGAGAGAGTGAATTAGGCTTATAGAGCATAGAAGAGTATTTTTAAATAAATAATTACATATACAAAAGCACCAGCAAAACATATAACAAACGCAATATATTATAATTCCAACTTCGCAAGTCCATTGGTTTAGAACCATAACTATAAAAAAATAGAACAACAAATCATCATCATCATCATCAGCTCATTAAACATCCCCACCGAGGGGCACGAGCCTACCCGTATAGGGTGATTAGGCCTTAGTCGTCCACGCGGGCCCAGTGCGGATTGGACGACTTCACACACAACCTTCGAATCTCTTCGCAGGTGTGCATGAAGGTTTCCTCACGATGTTTTCCTTCACCGTAAGAGCGTCGGATAACGTACATCTATTTTCGAAAATTCGAAAATACATTGGTACGTGTCGGGATTTGAACCTCAGCCCTCCTGGTAGAAAGGCGACAGTCCACACCACTGAGCCACCGACGCTCGAGAACAACAAAGCCCCGTGGAAATTGCTCCGTGGGGCCCATCACGGAGTCTTTCAAATTGGTTAAACTGTCACAAGCGAATACCGGCACAGCATAATTTGAAGTCGCAATGTATCGCGGGTAGATTTTCAACTGCCAAAGTTATGTTTTCGTGGGAGTGGCTCGACTGCAATGGCGGCGCGCGGTTCGAACTGTCAAAGTTATTATAGCCACGTTTGTAACGTAAAACGGGCCGAGCCAAACGGAGGAACTAACTTTATTCAATGACAAAACGAATTTAATTAAAGTTGCCCCCGACAATGATCTCTCAAACGGTACCCAATAATAGACGTCAGAATCGGTAATTGAAGAACTTGTAAAACAAAAATATTTTCTTGTTTGTTTCCCTTTGCTTGCCGAGAGTTTTATTTAAGTGGATTTTTCATGACTTAAATTGTTTTTGTTTTCTTTCAATCTTTATTGCCAAAAAATAACTTTTTTTACCTGATGACCTGTCTATGGTTGCGGGATTTGGGATCGGTTCACGTGGAAACCATTAGTGGATGCCTTCGTCCAGTATTGGAAATTTTAGGCTGTAATGATGATAATGGTTTTTACCAGTATTTTTTTTAGGTGTCAAGGAACGCCCCTGATTGTCCGATAGAACGATGACTTGCGAATGGTCGCTGGTGGTGGACTGGATGAGAAAATTTAATTGTATTCGAATAAAATTATCAAGAAACTGTCATGTTTATATATTTGCAGTCTTTAATTAGCTTGTATTTACTTATTTCAAATCATAACCGTAAAACTGTGAAGAGAGAACGCTTTTGATATGACATAATTATTACCAAATAATTATGTCATTTCAATACTCAATTCCATTTGATATGAATATAAAAATTATTATAATATATGCGTGTACGCAGAAGATATTAATAACGTACAAAAGGCAAAGATTTCGTAAGTATAAAATTATTATTCTACTTTTAGATCCGACAAACAAAGTGGAAATTAATAGCCGTGCGAGTGGTAACATTACTTCCAAATTCATCCATCTGTAACTTTAAAAAAGGCAAAAAATAAGGAAAGGGGCTTTGAAACATTATCGGGAGGATTGGAACTAAGAAGGCTTTCAGTTGATACCCAAGGGAGTTCGGTGAATACAGACTTTCCGGAGGTGTCAACGTATAGAGTAAGGTCCTCTTGTGCCAGAGTAAAACAGATGGCAACTGTGACATTTTCCCTTCTTTGTTTTTTGTTACTTTACTTGTTTAATCTGGTGTTGATCTAATACTTTTAAAATAACTACGTCTTTTGACGCTGACTCGCATCCGGCACTGCTTGTAGATAAAAATGACAATGTTTGTTCGTTATAGTATATATCGCTTTCTAGATATATGCAATGGAAATATATACTTTTTAAATATTGTGCACACATTTTATGAATGATGTTGGAAATCTGATATGTAACGTTGCCATAAAATAATAAAACAATTTTTTTTTAATGAAATTTTTTTATTGAACTTTTCATTTTCACCGGCACAATAAAAATATCAAGAGGTTAAAATTAGTGACGAAACACAACTCCTCGAATTAGTAGAAATGAAAAATGTTGATCAATTTTGTTCGAACACTTTATCATTTTCTTTTCTTCTGGTTACCATTCTTAATTCAGAAGTACCTGAATAATGCATACAACGTACGACAACGCTATAGACATACAGGCATATTCTATAGAAAGGACATAATATGTTAGCGTAAAACAGATGGCTATCGTGACGTATTTTATTATTTATTAGGTCTTCTGTTGCAAAAATGCTCTTAACCTTCGTTAATAACGTCTGAGTAGTATTTTTATGGTTTCCATAAAGGAAATTGCATAATATGGAAGTCATGTTTCCCATCCCGTATGTTTCTTCTATGAGTCTAGTATACTTACTTTCAACTTAATAGTTAAGCAAGGTGAATTGGACTTTGAAATGAAACTGCTTTCTTTATTGACCCCGTATGGTCCGAGACGGGATTTGTTGAAAGCTATTTCTAAAGGCTAATGCACATCTGAATTAAACAATCTAAATTTTTGATCAATTTCCATTTACCTGAAGGGAAAAGAAATTGATTACGAGGACAAATTGTACGGAACTTACTTAGATTTTGGTAAATCAGGATCAGTTTTCCTTGATAAAAAAAAGTATAATCGCTTTTTCCGATGGTGTGGAATGACTTATGTCTGCAAAATTATCGATCAGTAATTGTTCTAATTGTTTTAATTATATGTTATGAAGAAAGTAACCTTTCGAAAATTCATCCCATCTACTAGTGAATCTAATATTAAATACATGATGTTACCTTAAGAATAGAGTAATTCAAAGATTACGGATACTCATAACTAAACTTTATATAAATATCAATTTATTAAATAAAAAATGAAAATAATGTGATTTTAGTTTAATATTTATTTTAGCTATTTTCGAAGTTGCGTCATTCAAACCTTGATTGTTTTTGTAACGGGATTTGATGAGCAATTATTGTTACACTTTTATAGATGGCGATTATAATGATAATAAAACTAATAGTACATACCATAGGAATTTGTACAAGAGTATCTTTAAAATCATGAATGAAAATGAAATTAATTATATTTGTAAAACTAATTGTTCATTATGAAAAAGTGTCCTTCTCAAAACTGGAGCCCTCCTATTACAAGGTCTAAAATGTTTTGGTCCACCAAACCACTGTACCTACATTTATAGAGCAACAAAGAATTGAGTATCGAGTAAAAACCTAGGTATAGGAGTAAAGCACTTTACCATTATGTGCTGATTAAATCCAGAATGTTTTGGTAGTAAAGCACTTTACCATTATGTACTGATTAAATCCAGAATGGAAGACACTGGACCCTGAAATACAGTTAAACTAGTTCGGGGAACAGGGCCTCGTAGATAAAAAATACTATTTACCTGAGAAATAAAAATATTATTATTTTAGTATATAAGATAACAAACACAAAATGTTCTGCTTGGTCAGAGATCGGACTCACGGCTCCTCGAGCACGTGGCACTGTCAACCAAGGCGCTAGCCCCTCAAACGTAATTAATGTGAAACAAACGCGTCAACTCTGACCCGCGTGGCAGGTGTACCGTTAATAACAAAATTCAATTTGGCTTACGTGCCAGATCTCGAGATATATTTTCACCTCTGCCCCCACTCGCATTTGGAGTGTTGACGTGTGCTATGACAGATGATTGGTATCAAAAGGTGCGAGCAACTGTTATTTTGATAGATCACTAAGCCGGAGTCGTACACAGGGCCATGGATTAAAGGCTCAGGCCAGATTTATTGGCGTCTATTAAGAGCTTGCTCTGCTCTTTTTGCTTTAGAATAATGTAAGATATTTTTCACTGTGAAAATAAATACGCACAAATATTAGACTTCCCGCAGCTCGGTTTGTGTTTTGTCTATATTATTGACTCATAAATGCGTAACACTGCCAACTATAAGTCAGTTCAAGTATGGTGTTATGTGTAGGTAATCTTTTTATTTTATAATGTGTTTTTTTTCTTTGATATTATTGTAATTATTGAATAAGCTAATTTGCAGGCTTAATATTTCTAAGTAAAGCTTGCAATAACTACAAACCAATATTGAACTTCTTGAGAAAAACAAACTGAGGTCTCGTGCGAACAATCAGCAACTAAAAACACCTCACATGGTCTTAGTGAACTGTTACCTACATACATATAATCAATAAATGTCCACCGACATTCACACAGCGCAATCTAGCCCATAGCTAAGCATGAAGCCTGTAGAATGGGTACCTACTAGAACATTTAGTAGATAACAGGGTAACAGGGTCAGCAGTGCTCTAAAAAATACGTATAGAAAAAAGATTCTACTATCAGTTAGGTTATAGTTTAGTATAACAACAGTCTTTATGTAACGGGGTCACAGACCATAACGTATCCACCACAGTGCCTGTTATCGTCCTGTGAAATTCCATTTTATGTTCACTTATGCGTTACAAAAAGTGGGTCCTAGAGTTAATGGAAAATAAGGTTACTGGATAAAATAATGAGTATTCGTATTTCATCAGGCGAGTGTATTTTTTTTTACCCCGTTGACTTATAAAATAAAATGTAAATTGAAAGACTATTGTATCAATCAACGAAATCTTGCTTATGTTCACCTTATATTGTCTCTGCTCAGGTCTTTCCAAATTTTTGGATATATTATATTCATAGAAACTTTGTATCAAAACGCATCTAAAAAAGGTAGCATTCTCGCCGCGTCCCTTTTCATTTACACTAAAGGTTCTTGTACAACCGAAAAAAGCCGAGACGCCCATTCCATTTCACCTTTACATCATAAAACGGCAAAATAACAGAGGGACACGGTATAACAATCAACGATGATTGTGATACAGAACCCTTGCAATAGACACTTTTATTAAATTAAGAATGCTTACGGAAGAACAGACGAGAAATAGAATTGAGAAATATACTCGCAATGTGACAATTGTATTGTGCAGTAGTGGGTTGGTTAACTGTTTGATAAAGAATTATGAACCTTAACATTTTATTTGCTTGAGAAAATTATTAACATATCAGGGACCGGAAATGTAGAACCAATTAAAATAGTTTGGTTCCGCGGTAACTGAGGGATAAACTAACATAAATTCATCACAGTAAAACAGCATAAGCCATTTAGAATATAAGCAAACTCCGTATGACGAGCTTGAATGTAATATATAATCCTTCCACAGGCAGAATGGGGCGTCAGACGCCACTGGTGATGCGGCTCGCCGCCGTGTCACTGGTGGCGTTGGCGGCGCTGGCCGCAGCCGACCCCGGCGACGGCGCCGTCACCCACCCGGCGAGGAACCCGCCCGCACCGCGACCCACTGGCCAGCCGCGACGCTCGGAGCGCAGGCGGAACAGACGCAAGACAACCACCACTACCACTACCACAATGGACCCGGATGAGGAGGACGAGATGGACTTCACTTCGCCGCTGACCACGACCACGATCGACCCTCGCACCTTTGACCACAGTGAGTATATAGAAATGCATTTCGTAACTGTATAGATTGTTTTATCGGTGAGGACCGTTCCCGGATCAAAAACCATTGTAAGGCTAGGAATACACCCGTTCTCCGACCAAACATAAGTTCAAAATGACACGCACACCTTTGACCACAGTAAGTACTTTGGTTGAGATAAATACGTTTCGCTATTACTATTAGTTTCGTTTCGAATCATTATTAAAGTGCACCGAAACATGTAGTTATTTTTGGTCGAAATGAGTAGATAAATTTACTTAATTATCATCTTCCAGTACCAACTGAAACTCTTCCTATTTCCATCTTATACTAAAATCCAGAGGTATTAGAAACAAATCCGTTACTATCCATGGCTTGCGTCATCAGCCATCGGCTTTGCTAAATGAAACACTTTGATATCGCTCAGTAACGTCATTAGCACGAGAATTTACGCAATGCAGAGCTTACCCGCATGTCCATCGTACGGATTTTGTGCAATCCCTACGATTGAAAATCCTGTTTTTAAAACTGATGGTATGTGTAGGATTAAATACCGCCATACATTAAATTACTTCCACAAAAATCTCTTAATCATCAAATGAAAAAGGCTCCCAGAATAGAAGAATAAAATTAAAAGGATAAAGAAGAAACCTGCAGCCTGAAGCATCAGTAATGTACTGGCCGTGGCTCCACCACCACGACGATGGTAAAACATCGCCATGGTGGTGGTGCTACTGCGGTAATAAATACACAAAAGAAGCAAGAAGATTCAGAAAAATCGTAAGATCTGTTTTCATTTATTGTATAAATGTAGTGTTTTCTAATGTATCAAATAAAGTTTTTCTTACTTTCTTTCTATCTTTCTTTCTTCACATCACAAAATGATGGCTACTTAAAATTTCACAGACAATATTCCTGTATCATATTTTTTTATTGTTAACCTTAGTTTAGTCCTTTACAAATAATATAGGAATACTAAAATGTTGTTATTACGTTACTATTTCTTTAACTTCTAACATAATTTATAACAGGAGTTGAACTGAATTTATCAAAACACAGTCGGAATAAAAGCATATTATTATATTAAGCCAACAACTACTACACTTCACAAACATCAGTATAATCCAGAACATACCACGAGAGCAAACCAGAATCACAATCAACTTAAGCTGTTGAATCACATTACTCAATACTACAATAGAATAACTTCAGTATGTTACAAGAAAAATCATTTTTCGACTCGCTCTTTTACTGAATTTTTCCAATAGCACCGAAAACATAATTCTTAAGTTTTCTTATAAAAGTCCCTAGAGCTTTCTTACACTCGAATGCTTAGTGTAAATCACGGTTTAATTATCAGCCCGTTACCCCGCACGTGGCTCATTAACTGATTACGCTTAAGCTGTTTCAATGTGAAAAAATTACCTTATATTTTACCTCGAAAAGGCAAAACATGACTGCACGTACACTAATTTGATACTCACCTTATTTAATTTCTTAAGAACTTTCTTTATGCCAACTCGTATATGAAGGTGAGGTTCAATAAATTGAAACGAGTTTCAGTGTGCCCTGAAAATTATTAAGAATCAGGTAAAAAAAAATGTTAATTGACACATAACAAAATAAAATAAAATATTATATTGGTTACATATAAAAAGTACCTAATAAAAATAAAATCAATTGACATTCAATACTCCAATATTATTTGTTTAGCCTGCGTTTGTGGTTTTGTTTATATAAGTAAAATAATATATTATTATTTCATAATCGTATCATAGTAAGTAAGTACAATATATCAACATTGTATCGAAAGAACAATATCATAAAAATAACAGTATTTATTAGTTTGGATTCACAGTTCTACTGGGCAGTAGACATATGACTGTAATATAAGCAAACTGTTTTCTCAAATACTTTAGAAACACTAGAATAGATTTAATTTATATTCCTACTGTTATAAACCAACCATTGTAACAATGTAATATGAGAGCTTTAAACCATTTTATTATTATTATATTTTCAAAATTATTATTATTTAAGTCATATGACCTACAACTTTTAAAATAAAAAGTAATAAAGATTATCATAAGTTGATTATCTCTGAAAACAAAGCACGCAGTCCAAAGTTAGTATTACTCGACTAAAATCCATTCTCAATCAGTACTTTACAATAAACGCCTTTACAAATTCCGCAATAGCAATTTATTCAGCGGCAATATCAAATCAAAATTCCGCTCAGGCTGGAAATTTTTACCGTATACAAAACAAGGGAAAAAACCGAGCCACAATTTTCCGAGAAGAGCGCCGGGCAAACTGTTTTCAAGTCGTGCGTGATATCTCATGACGGTGTCGCATTGCCGTGCCGTTTTCATTTTAAGTCACATAGTTTTCCAAGGGGCCCCTTAAGGAATGCTACCGTACTACGTGAGGACATTCAAATTGTTTGGCGCTCAGCGAACGCCGGTATAATTTGAGGAAGTAACTCTCCAGTCATTGGTGGTATGCGCTGAATGATTTGAGAATTTGTTTATCCTGAAAAATTGTGCCGTGGAGTAGATNTGTACCTACATAAACCAATAAAATTATATATCTACACAAATACTGTTTTATTTCTATGTCCTGCAGTAGGTATAAATATTATATTATCTGCGATATTAATAAGGTCTTTTATTATGAAAGTATGACTATTAGTTTAATTTGCAAGTAAAAGTTTATTATCTGATTAATCAATTATTAGTAGGTATTAACAATGATATTCTGTATATATAAAGGTAGATCAGTGCCTCAAAAACGAACCGCCAAAGAATACATTTTGTACTCTTTTGTTTAGGTAAATGTGCTCGAAATTCGAAAGATGTGTATGTGTGCTGTCACTGCATTCGGAACACTTTTTTCGAGTGTTTTGTGCGCATATTACGAATTCATACTTTTTACATCATTGGGTATTAATAAGAGATGAAACGGATATTTCCGATATCCGGCCTATCTTGCCGCCTAAATACTTTATAATACGGATACCGGAATAAGGATAGGAAAACTAGATAAAAAAACATTTTTTTGTTTAGTTTATTGCTTTATTTAGTAAGTCTATAGTATTACCAAAATTTATCATAATAGTTTTAGTTTTGAACAATACTGACTACCTACTGTTATGAATTTCCTTCAACACTGCTCCTGTCATGGTCAGGCGTATCTCTTACCACCAGGTGAGCGCACTGACCGCCCTGTTCACTTATGACATAAAAAAATCAATCCTGAAATGTGTCATGAGTTTTACGACATACACCTGACTGAGTCTCCTCTCCTCTTTTTAGACATTTTAAATATTACAATAATACCTCCGCGCGCTCATGCGCTTGTTAACAAATTCACATTACAAATCAGTTTTTTCTCAAAGAACCAATCTGGGGGGCCGTTCCCGCTCGTCACCCCTAGCTTTGTACCTCCCGTCCCTTCCCGGTGACGAGTGGAAATTTCTTTTAAAAAAATCTCACTCGACACCCCTAATAAAACTTTATAACTTAATCAACTCTAAGTTCATAAGTTGTTCACAACATAACCAAGAGGTTGACCAAGTATTTGACTACACTTTACCAAGAGGTAAAGTGTAGTCAAATACTTGGTCAAGTAGAGCCAAGCTTCTCAATCTAAACGGCCTTACTCTACCGACCGTAACTTCAACAAATTCTGCACAATCAGTAAAAACGTATGGTTAGGCTGTTTCGTTACTTCAGATCAGAAACAAAATATTCGAATCACCTCCGTCCACCACCATCGACGCGACGGTAGCGAAACGGCGATGCCATACATAGTTACTAATATGTAGAATTTGTTGAAACTTGGGGCGGTAGATTCGTCTTGGCAACATTTTACATGAGTACCTATTACTTTTAGGAATATTAAAATGATTTGGAAAAAAGTACTAGGAGACCATACATAACCAAAAGGTTCTGTTGTAAACAACTTATGAACTTAGAGTGTATTAAGTTATACAATTTTATTAGGGGTAATGAGTGTTTTTTTTTCAGAAGAAATTCCCACTCGTCATCACCAACGAATGGCTTTCAAAGGTTTATTTTTGTTAATTTTAAGGATTTATGTAATTTGTGTTTCTGTGTCATTTGTGGTGAGAAATAAATAAATTTTAGTATTATTATTAATGTAAAGCTATATTTTTTTATGTTAAGTTTGTTTAGGGGTGACGACTGAGATGTTTTCTATGTGAATGCCCATTCGTCACCGGGGGGTGACGATTGGGATTCTTTTTTAAATAAATTCCCACTCGTCACCTCCCACACTCGGCTAGGGGTGGCGAGCGGGAATTATCGAGGTCTGCGCTGTGAAAAAGATATTACAGCCAAGTAGAAACTTCGAAAGCTACACGAACTTACCGACCCTTACTTCAACAAATTCCACGTATGTGTTATTATTGGTCGCTGTTAGAGGCTGCATGAGAAAACCGGAAAACTGATATCTGAATATCATCATCTGAAAGGGCCTGTGAGTACGCTGCAATAGGTTGAAGCCAAAAGTGATAATTATGCTACTCATAAAAATAATATATTAATGCGAAACAATCAAATTAGAAAGTCTTTATTCAGTTTAGGTCCTTAGAGAATACTAATGAATGTCATATGAATAACACTGGTTTCTGATTCGGACAATCGTTTTGTACTGAGAAGAATCCAGAGTGCAAGAACACCTAGTGTCATTTGTACCATTTCCTAGATTGATGGTACAAATGATACAATATTGGGTCATCGCAACGCTCATCGGTACCATCAATGGTACTAGTGACCCCTAGTGCTGTTCAAATTAGTACCATTTGTAACATTAATAGAACTGTTCAATGGTAAAAGTAATGGCAAAAACAAATGTACACTCTTAGCTTCTGAAATTATGATTTTCCAAGAATAAAATAGATTCAAATAAAACAATAAAAATAAAATTTGGTATGTTTAATATGCATTTTATCTTATCGTATCATCAATACCCATATGGAATTTACTTCCCAATAGACCTAAAGTAAGTACTACTAATACTCGGAGCAACGACCTGTAGGCTGTAGTGTCGTTGACTCGGAAGAACTAGAATAGTAAGATCATTGGGAAATGTTGTGAATTAACAGTAAAATAAACCTACCAAAAGTTTTACATACGAATCTACATAAACTTAGGTATATTTATACATTTTTTTGTTTCAAGTTTCACTCATGTAAACATATTAGTAATCCACAAAAATATTACGTTACTTCAATTTCCGAACGTATTACTACCGATTGGTCAACTGGTTGTCTTTGTACTTCACTACGATCTGCCAGTTGCGCTGTCACTTCTGTCAGTTCGAGTGAGTCCAGTTTTGGCGCAACTTCACTTTGGTTGTGCTTGTTTCCGTTTCATTTCTACTCGTCTCATTCAGCTGCTATTGTTGCATTCGAAAATTGTTGATAGGCTTGTTAACGAGGGCCTCGGCGCGTACTGTGATGTGATTCGTTTTATAATTTATTGGTTAACGTGAAATCGTGCTGTTATCTGTGATAAAATGACTTAAAATAATATGTGGTTGCAATAGTGGTGCCAGTTTTATTTGTGTAAAATGGGTTTGATAACGTCGAGGGAGCAGACAATGTTGGACGGACCGGTCGCGCCGACCAAGAGTAACCATGTACGCCAGCCGTCGACCAGGAATCGTACGAAACCACCTATGCCGGATCGAGATGAGCTTGAGAGCAGATTCATAAAAGTTTTGGTAAGTAAAAATGCCGAATATCGCCGGCTTTCTTTGTTTACAAACACGGACATTTTGTTACGACTGATACTGGTCGTTTCTCAGTTAGAAAACGTTTTATAATTCAGAAGCAATACATTAAATGAAAGTTTAGATTGAATGCGTTGCTTATTGCATTGATTGATACTTTGTCCATTTTTATAAAATTTAAGTTAATTGCCTAGGTAGCTACAAATTCTTATAATTTTTCACTTTTATCAATATCTCAATTATTTAAGAAAGACATGTCCACAAACATTCTAATAGGTCCTGTGTTACTATCAATTTCCTATTTCATCATTTGGACTTCCACAGTTTTGCAACAAACTTCCTCTCCCACACTAACAGTCAGCAGTTGTGAGTAACTGCACTCTGATAAGACAAACAAAATTGTACATATCCTGCTGTTATCTATTTATTATTTCGTTATTCTTGTTTCATAGCAATGTGAAGATAACATTGACTGGTTTCCCTACTTTTAATTTATAGCTTTTTGCTATGTATTCTTATTTAATTTTGCACTCTATGGTCCGGTATTTAGGAGCATGCTGTTTGATATGGGAATTATTATAGCTATAAATATTTTCCTCACATCAATTCTTTTTATTATTTTTTTAAAGTTGTGAATGTTTAGTTAGATATTTATTTTCGAATAAATATATTTTATTATCGTTTTAGTTACTAATCACTGTTTATTCAGTAGGGAAAAATAAATAATAATGCTACAGCTTACTTATGAATGCATTTCATGCTTTAAAGAGCTAATTCTAAGTCTGGAACTCTGACATCATATTTTCTTAATTCATTTTCGTTGTCAAAAAGGATTCAATTCAAGCCTGGTTTGGAATACTTACTGATAAAAAGAAAACAAAAGGCACCAAATCATTAAAAATTCTGTGTGTAGTTCCTAAATCAGCTTATACAGTCTTGAAAAAGGTGTCTTTCCTAGACAATGTTTAAATTGTCTGCAACAGATGCCTAGGCAGTATTTTATTCTCATAACAATAATTGAATGCATATTGGTGCAGTGCAGTGGGGGACTGTGCACTTATCACGTCATAGAGCCCCTATTGATGGGCCAGCTATTTTTACAATGCTATCAACTGCTCCTGTTATCTTGTTATTTGTTACCATTAGTATTTGGCTTCATAATAGGGTTGCCAGGCTTATTTATGTTATATTGTGATCTTAAATGTTAAATTTAGAGGCTTTTATTGGCATTGTAAATAAAAAATAGTATCACTAACAATGTTTTTCTAATGCCTATTAATACATTTTAATTATTTTGAAACAGTGTTAATTCTCTTTGTATATTTTATATTTAAAAATATACAAAGAGAATTTTAGTAACAGAAAAAGCGCAATTTTTTGGTTAAAGGTATGCTTTTTAATTATTTTTTAATAAATCACACCTTTTTATAATAATGTCACGTTGAGTAGTAGATTACACTACCCCTTATTGAGTGAGATTGTTGTTCACTACTTACTGCAGCTTGCAATCATTGATTACAAGTATTATGTGGTGTACAAAAACAACAGACTATTTCAAAATAGAAATGTTGATAAAAAAAATCAATAACTCCACACCATCCCTTATGGTGGGTGTATGTAGGAACATATTCATTTTGCAGAGATCACTCTTATAACCCGCCAGCCAAATCTATATCGTGATCTTGGTCCTATGTCCAGCTTTGGACTGTTAAAATCTTTTTAAGTAAGAGTTCTAGCACGATAAAACAGCGTATCGGAAAAATAAAGCCGTATACAAACATTTTTATGACTCGTTAAATTAACTGCGCGTAGTAATAACATTTATTATCTCTTTCTCTATAAAATTGGCGGTTGTAATTAAGAAGTTTCTTCATTCTTCGCATGTTTTTATCGGCGACAGTTTTACGGGACTTTAAATTGAAGTTGCGCAATAACAAGTTACAAGCGATCTGTCAGTAATCATTTACGAAAGACAAACTCCGTGGATGGAAGAGGTCGTGACGCTCAAGGCTGACTCGTCAACACTAATGAGTAAATTGCAAGTTGACCATCCATGAGTCACGAGCAGTTTTTAAACCACTCAATTGGGTCCAGGAATACTGGTTACTATAGGCCTCTGTGTAATCAAACTGACATTGATACATTAAGTTCCGTTATAGTAAAATTACTCTACTTGACCTAAGAGTTGACCTGCAGAATACATTAAGTACTACATCGAAACGAAAATTACGTCATAAATATACATGAACTGCGGGATAGGGAAATAAAATAGAAATGTCGACACAAACTAACTTTCAAAGTTCAATACTATACAATTTACCAATCTCTTGTTTTTCCCTAAGAACACGGTCACCGAAGGGCCTTGATGCAATCAGCGTATAATCGAGCTGCCATAAAAAGTTAGACCTCAATCGTACCGCGAATTACGTCACTATCCCTTAATAGCTCTTTTTTAAAACAGTTGTAAATATTGCAACGTGACTGTTGTTGGTATTTGCAATAACACCTTTTTCAGTCATAAAAGTCAGGTCCTTAAAGAACATACTTGTTAATGATTCAAGTGAATGAGGTAATCATTTTTATTACGCCACGCTTTGCAATCGGCTAATGTAGATCAACTATCAAGTTCAATATGCAGTGCAAGATGCATGGGAGTTTCTTAGAAAAAAACAGGGTACATATCGTAGACTCGATCTTATAATTACAATGAATGCAACCAGCTGTTAACTACGTTGTATTTATTTATCTATATTTAATATTTGAAATAACTTCTGTAGCATCTCTGCTGAGATTTGTCTTAATTTGATTGAGATCAGATTCGTGATTATTTTAGGGCGAATAGACCGGTCGCTTCTCCGTAGACTATGACGGAATATTCAATGTATAGAATCAATAAAGATTTATTATTACTCTGTTGTAAACACAACAACAAAAAAAGCATAAGATTTGTTATATTTCTATGTCTTTAAAAGAAAGTCTGTGGGCATATTTCATTTTTCTCTCCAACCTATTGCAGTTTTCTTAGTATCTCTCAATAATCAACAAAAGTATCCAATACAGTTCATCATCGTAATACAACTTTGCAATAACGAACTTCTTATCTAACCCTCGGCTTTTCCTATATTAGGTATGTCAAGTGTAATTGAATAGGCCGGTAACCGCGGCGGTGCATAGGTGTGTGGAATGCAGCCGGGCCCAACGGTCCCGCACCACGCGGCTTTGATTAATGGGGAACCAGTATCGATGCGTAGCGTATTATAAAACACGCAATACCATATCCAATATTATGTATTAATACTAAAAGAAAAATTGTAAGGATTTAAAAATATTATATTTATACTAAGACTAAAGGTTCGAGCGCGTCTAAACGGCTGTGACGATTTTAATAAAATTTGGTATGTGGTTAGGTTAGGTTATGACAACCTATATTCAAACCTTCCTTTGCTTCATGCTAGGCCCATTTCACGCTATAATTCAATCTTTACGTTCTGTATATCTATCTAGAAAATGTGTAATTTAAGATGTCATTATTTTGAGATTAAAATCCATGAATACAATATACAAGCGTCTACACAATGTACTAAATGCATTATGCATTTATACATGATTATATGATTTTAGCTTCATACAATTTTTGGCCGTTCTCAAATACTTACGTACTCATAATACAAAATACCCCCCCAGCATACTTTGGGCTATAGAACTGTGATATTAGTATAATATATTACTAAACCATCACACGTACGAGTTTCGCGCACAAAATTAACAAACAGTGATGCGTACGTGTGTAATCCCACGTTAGTGATCAAGAAATAGGGCCCTTTACGAAATAGTGGTAATGCCGTCCATTAGCTAAAACGATGAGGCTGAAAGCGGCAGAAAAAACACAATAGATGGATAAGAAAAGATTTGGAAAAGATATTTTTTAATAACTTTTAACTGCAAACATCCTTTATTTTGGACCAAATCTTTTCATCTCTGGCCATCGCGTTCTTTCCGCTATAATTTTTCTGCCAGTTTCAGGCTCATGCTAAAACTGACAAGCCCTGGTCAACGAAACAACTTCAGAAAAGGCATCTTTTATATTGCTATTCCATCACCTCAAAGATTATTATAAAGATTTTGCATATAAAACATCACTAATAGTGTGTAATCGTGCACAATTCAAATTACTTATCAGCCGAACTAAACATTATACTCGTCAGTTAACGCGTTATAGCTAGTGGAGGGAGAGAAAGAAGAGTGGTGAGAATAATACTTCAAATAGGCAGGTGTTGGCTCTTAAGCGGTTTGATAACACCCTTTACTACAATAGAACATGGAAGACATTTAAGTGGCGTCTTTCTAACAAATATTACGCCGTCATAGAATTACACTGATGCACTGATGTCTCTCTCTCTTCAACCTATCGCAGTCCACTGCGAAAAGCACTGATGTAAATGGGAATAATTTATTGTTAATTTCATATTTTAATTAGTAGTTTTTCAGGAAAATCACTTTAAATATATCCTACAACTTCGCTACTTGGAATTCAGGCGAAATTGTAATAATTTTCATACCTAATAATACAATTCAAGCCTGTAAAACAATGATAAAAGTAGGTATATAATAAAGTTCATGATGGAACAACGTTCTTAGAATTGTGTACTGTATGTACTTTAAGCGCAGTTTATGCATTCTTACTAAGCGCATAGGAAGATAACGCATTCTGTTACTAAGGAACGAAGTTAAGCAGTCCTTCTTTTTATTAATATTGGTATAACTAAAATCTTTGCAACCGCGTGTCCAGTTATGAGACTAGAGTTCCTTTAAATAGTTTTCAGCAAAAACGGAACCCTTATAGTTTCATCTTGTCTGTCCGTCCGTATCTCACAACTGGGTATTTGACACCACTAATCATTGACGCTCTTTTTATGAACTGTCAAAAAGGAACATTTCCATATATTTTGTATGAGATTATTGATATGTGACGTCATTGCTCACTATCATCAATTGACCTAATATTTATTGGTTTCAGTGTATTTAAAAAGGTAATATTGCAAATAAACAAAATGATACGACATATAAAATAAGGTGCGCGTTTATAAAATAGTTTGGTATTTTATTGCAGATGGTAGAAAATCCGAACTAGAAACATTTAAAAGGTTATTGACGACGATCGCAATGACGCAACAATGATCTCTGATGCGCATGACGGCCGCGCATCACGTCGCAGTCCACTATCGCCATTTCGGACGTGCGCGCAGAACGAATGCGCCATTCGTTGTCATATAGGCTGGGACCAATGCAAGGAATTTGCAGTCTTGTAGCAGGGGTTGTATTGTACGTATTAGCGATATGGACTTTTTGCGGATGTTTTTTTCACTGAGAGGCTGAAAGCGGCAGAAAATGCCATGGTAAGGAAGAAAGAGGTTGATCCGCTGTTTTTATAGAATATGTTAAAAACATCTTAATAATTCGCATGTTTCAGTTAATATATATAATCGATAGCCTTTTGAAACCAAGTCTTCGCACTATATCGTGTTTTCGGCTAGAATTTAACTGCCAGTTTTGGCTTCGTTTTTCGCTATTATGGTTTTTTAGCTTCATCGGGGTATATAGTACATTTTCATGTTTTAGCAATACTTTGTGAATAGCTACTTTAAAAAAGTAAAAAAAAGTTCATCCTAGAAATGTTAGTCTCCATTTTTTAGAAGTCACAAGATTTTTTAAAATACAATTAATGCTAACTATTGAAATATTCTAAGAAGTGTAACCTAAGCCTTTATTGAATTTTGGAAAAAAGTAGTTTAATTTCGAAGTCTGAGAGACAATACAATGAATGTGAAACTAACTGCAATTATTGAGCCGGAATTTTACAAACATTTTGAGTGAGAGATAACTGGCCGTGTATAATGTATAATTATGCAGCATCCATTAATGTGACGAATGTGAAACGTTTTTATTTTAAAGGCCATTCAAGTTTACCATGTAAAGATTTGTTATAGTTTCGGTTGTTTTTAATTGCTGTACGAACAACTTGGTGAGATGCAATCATGTAAATAAGCAGTGCATACTGCACACTCTGCGTTTCGCTAATTTCATATTTGATTATAATTGAATTACGTATTTACAATTTTGAATACATTTTATTTTAATATCTAGAATACTCTAATAGTTAATCACCTTACTGGAACAACCCTAGTCGATGGTCAACCCTATCTATCATAATCGAGACGTTTAAAATTTTATCGCACGCATGAGTGTTTAGGATCACTTTCGCGGGAACCACGCTCCATGGCCGCGGAATTCGCTCGTCTAGTTTCATTTGTAATTGCACAGTAGGCTTAAGATTATAATCCGAGAAAGTAATATGGAAGGCACCAGGCCGATATCCAATGGGTAATTGCTGTTTGCCGATCAATTTTTGCGCCTGCAATGATTTATCGCTTGCGTGAATGCACTATTTGCATTTTCCTTTGGGCCGCATGTTGGGAATTACTGATGACAGTGGAGTTTCTATTTAATGAGTATGCAATGAGGTACATTTTAGAATCTCCCAAACTTGGAGTTCACTAGGAAAATGCAAATTTAATTGTACAACGTAGATTTCGGCTTTGTTCTTTTTGCAATATATAATATTCTGTAGTCTTGAAACATAAAATTGCACGCTTGGTGCTACAAAGTAGATTGTAAATTATTTATAAAGTAATTAATATCCAATTATAATTAACAATGCAATTTACCAGCTGAATTGGTCTGCGGTGACGTGCGTGATTTAATGTTATCTACTTTTTATGTCAGCTGACTTCCAAGTAGGTGTGGTTCATTCAAATAGGTTCGTGTTTTATTTATGCATGCATCTAAGAGGCATACGGGGTTCTCTCGCTGCATACGGAGTGTGCGTCGCGTAGGATGGGTGCATTTTTTGCCCTGGAACGCTGTGTACCTATTTGGATTAATGTCTTTGTTTGGGATGGCTATGAGTTTCTAATTTACATTTTACGTTTCTAGCTCTGATACTGTATTGTGTTATGTAAGTAGGGTCAGGCAAAATGAACACCTACGGGATGAAAGTTAAAGTTATTTTTGTCGCTTTCGTGTTGTGTTCAATATATTCGTGTTATGTAAAAATGCCTGACATCTCTTGCTTTGCCGTAACAGATAAAAGGATAATCCAAATAATAAGTGAGAAACTGTGGTACAAATATTTGAGTTCTGTATCTCCGTGTAATAGCGGTCACCAAATTCCGGGGAATTCTCCATTTCCCTTCCCTATTTTCCATTTCTTTTCGCTTTGTACAGATTGGAACCCCACTTACTCTGGAGTTGCGAGTGTTTATGAGTAGTGTTATCAACCATCAGGTGAACCAGTCTACGAAATAAATAAAAAAAATCCTTTCCCCAATAGGAAAAAAAAATTAAACGTATGTATGCTGTCATCAATAAATCCTCAGTTATCCTTTAATCCTGACGTTTAGTGTTGCGAACGTGTTCCGTGTGCGTAGGCGCAGACAATGATGGCGCGCTTCCAACTGTGCCGGTGATTGATTGGCCGGCTCGATGGCCAACGGTACACAGGACGATGGCTAATTAACTCCATGCGGTAACGAGCTTGTCAGTAATCAAAGCTTGTCGCACGTTATTGCGAATCGTTAGTTATTAACGAGCGTCGAACGGTGGCTTTGAAAGTTATGGAATATAACGTGGTGGTATGTTGTGTTACCGTACAGGTACTACCTGTTGTAGTACAGTGCTGTCATCATCAGCTTTTAATGGCAAAGAGCATAGGGCTTCCCGCGCAGCACACCGACGAAATTCTTTAGGGTCTAATCCATTTTTTATAGATGAAATGGGCGCTCAGTTCGCTCACCTGGTGGAGTGATACGCCTGACTATGACAGATGCCGTGTTGAAGGAAATTAATGCTCGTCACCCGAGATGACAGTTGTAAGGTCTCTTATACGTGGTAATTTTACTACCTACCGTGCCCTCCGAAATACAGAAATGAAACACACCCGTATTTCACGGGACGATATTTGATGCGGTGATATTTGGCACCAACCTAGACGACTCAGTACCGGACCACCTAGTAAAATACATCCAGACCAGAACCGAGTCCAACCGGATCAAAAACTTATACATGGAATGATATTACAATACTAATGCGCTGCTGACAAAGTGTCTTTGTTTGTCTTGAGGGTGCGGTTTCTCTCCCTAACATTTCCCGTTACGCCGTTCGGCTTTCTACTGGATACATTTGTTACGGTCGCATGGCCCCGCGCTGGTGAGCCCTAGTTCCCTTTGACTTTTACTTTACGGTAGGACTTTTTATAAGAAATTGGTAAACAATAAGGTGGGAAACGAAATATTTGCATATTTCCACCAATTGAAGCAACTCCGTCAAAAGGATAACGATTCAGATGTCATTCGGTTCGCAATGGCACTTGTAATTTAACCACCGCTGACGGATATATAAATAAATATAAATATCCACTGACATTCACACAGCGCCATCTAGCCCCAAGTTAAGCCTGAAGCCTGTATTATGGTTACTAAACAACGGATAATCATACTTCTATACATTTTTTTGTTAATACATACATATTATTCATAGAAAACACCAAGACCATTACAAACAGACATGTTTATGCACTCAAATGTTTGTACTGCCCGGGGATCGAACCCTTGGTGTAGCAGCCGACGTCTCAACCGCTATACCAAATGGGTTGCCAGTATAATTTATATACCGCTTTATTTTTATATAGCGGTGCTACCTGTCACAACCGTTTTTATAATTTCACGCTCTGTGACTTCAATAATAAACACGTAACAATAGTACCTGCGAGACGTAAAGTCTGAGATTTCTGTAGCAGAGCCATTGTTGACTTTTTGTATCTATCGGGTAATACGATTTCCTTTTCAAATTTAATGTGCTGTATAGTTAGTGGTAGTCAGGGTAATCAAACAAATAGTGAGATCAGTTATTATATCTTGTTTCGTAGCACAGAAATTTTGTACATAATAAGATTACCTAAATTAAAAACATGAAATATTTTCATTCTTTCTCTTAAAAAAAAAACTTTGAAATTACTATGAGTTTGAGTAAGTTTATGCATTAATCGAGCTTTGTTTTGACCTAAGGTTCAATGAGCTTTATATGTTGAATGTCGTTTCGATCGCTTGTAGGTTCGGGGTCTACACGAGTAGATGCATGAAGGTTTCCACACGATGTTTTCCTTCACCGTAAGAGCGTCGGATAACGAACATATGTTTTCGAAAATTTGAAAACACATTGGTACGTGTCGGGATTTGAACCACAGCCCTTCCGGTAGGAAGGCGACAGTCCACATTATTGAGCCACCGACGCTCTAACATACTATATATATACTTTTTTATGCTTAAAATGCAAACAGACATGTTCATGCACACAAATGCTTGTACTGCCCAGGGATCGAACCCGGAACTCTTGGTGTAATATATAGCGTCTCAACCATTACACCAGATGGATCGTGAAATACATCTACATCATTTTCACTTAACATATCGAAGTACACTGCTGGACATAAGTCTCCACAATTCTGCACCAGATATCCCGGAGCCTCCGCTCTTCTCATCCAGGCTCCACCAGCGATCTTTCGCAAGAAGTCGGTCCATTGGGCCGGTAGGCCTCCACCTACACACTCCATCATTTCGTTTAAAGTCAAATGTAGTCCCCACGCCTATTGTCCTAAATGCCCCCCTCTTTTTACTGCATTTCTGCTGGTTATGTATCCACAATATTCTTTTACTATATCTCATCGGCACTTAGTCTGCGTGGCCTTCGACTGGCCTAGGTCGTCACGGTTCTCGCCTATCATCCGTCTCGCTCGACGCATGCGCCTGCGCGTTTTTTTGCTCGTATTTTTTCGACTTGTAACACTGCGTTGCATGTGTGTTGTGTGAACGCAGATGCAAAAAAAATGCAAAACAACAACAAAATGCTGTCGTTTATTGGACTTGGAATTTTGAGAAATGTCACTCTTGCTTTTATAGATTAAATAGAAAGCTGTGCGCCTTTAATGCAATTTTATTTACATCACAATAAATTGATCGTTCTGTAGTAGGTAGAGGAAGTGCTTCCTAGGCTGTATTTTTACTAAATTAGAATAAAAAATAAATTAAAAAACTATGACTAATACAATCAGAGTACAGTTGGACCCATTTAGAAAGCATTCTCCTATAACATTGGTAGTAATAATTAAATATTGAATAACTTTTGTATTAGGAAAAAAGCCGAATTGTTTGTTTTCATATACGTTATCGTACATTCAACTTCACTGTTTTCAATACATGTTTACGTTTAATAGATATAAACGATAAGAGAATTCTTACAATATAACGGTTCTTGTATCAATGCGCGTGCGTTGATAGTTAAGCTAGCTACTGTGTAACGTACGCGACAATATGTATTTTATCTGATACAAACGGGAATGATGTAAAGCCCATTTCTTATTGAAACATGACATTCCTACCTAAACTTTCGTGTTCGCTCTAAGATTAATCAAGGAAAGGCAATAGAAAAATTTTTTGTGGACAGTATACCTGCGATTGTTTGATAGATGGTCAAAATAGGAGGTATATAAGGTATTATTTTAC
>PQWD01005370.1:4549-25948 GCA_019425675.1 Leucinodes orbonalis | reverse complement strand
AATTTATTTTTTTTGTAAAATGAGTGCTGTTCATGACAGCAGATCGCATAATATCCACTGAAAATCACACATCGCCATCTAACCCCAAGTTAAGCGTGAAGCTTGTATTACTAAATAACCGATTAAACATACTTAACTATACGTTTTTTGTAAATAATCATAATTATACATAGAAAACACCGACCAATAGAACAAACATGTTCAGTGCACAAAATGTTTGTCTGCCGGGGATTCACCCAGTATACTTGGTGAATTACCCGACGTCTCATCATTACACAAATGGATCGTCAAATAAATAAATACTTAAATGGACAACGTGCAGTCCACAGCTAGACCAAGCCTCCCTGAAGAACATCATTTTAGAGGATAATGAACCACAGGTAAACTATATCTAAGTAAGTCTAACTTTCTGGTATGTTACCAATGATATAAGAAAGTATGGATTCGTGATAGCTCACAAAACAATCGAAAAATTTGTTCCGATTGCAGTGACAGCACACACACATATTTCAAATTTCGGACACATTTACCTAAGATTTTTAAGAAATTCAGTTTGTACTCTTTTGTTTAGGTAACTAAACAAAAGAGTACAAACTGAATTTCTTCTACTCATTTTGGTGGTTCGTTTTGAGGCACGGATGGCATATCTACCTTTATATATACAGAATATCATTGTATGTAACACATAAAAATAACTGTTAATTCATGGTTATCTCCAAAGTTATTGTTATAGATTATAATAATCAGTACGCATGGCGGATATCCAAATATTACGGTATTGATATTATTGTGTAGCAAGGTCGCCACTTCGTCACGTAATCTTTTAAAAGTTTAAAGTCTATCATCATGTGTTGCGGAAATGTAAACGCGTGTAGCGCCGATGTTGTTTAAAAAGAAAAACAAAATTAATATTCTTTATTGAAGGTATTATTTAATTTGAAGAATGTAAATAAAAATAATAATAGAATATATAATAATAAATAAAAATATATAATTCGAAAATATTCTTTAAGAACGTATTATAAACTTAAATAATATTTACTTTCTTAAAAAATACATATTTTAAAGATATATAATATACCTATAACGCCAGGACAAAATTGAGACTACAAGGGTTTGTGGAGAAAAGAATTGGAGTAGATAACAGACAACAACCAAAACTTGCACCAACGTTTTTATAATGGCGAGGTCAAAGTTCGGAAAGCATTAATCAAAAAACATGATGAGTCGAAAATTTTGGACATAGTCTCAGGGAAGATCTTAGTACCTATGCATCGTTAATGCAATAAAAAAATTTAGATAGCCCCCTGATGGAAAAATGTAATTCCTTAGCGGATCCAGACTAGAACGTTTGTACATGATAATGATCCTATGCAATTTTGGCTAAGGGTGTGACAGAAACTTATATAGATAGAAATAGAATGAAAACTAGGGTTGAAGATCTTTAAGAAAATAATTTAATGGTGCCGCGTTCATAATGCGCACCGCAAAGGAATGGAACTCTCTGCCTCCTTGTGTGTTCCCCGATCATTACAACCTGGCCGTCTTCAAGGCAACAGTGAATAGGCTACTTCTAGGCAGGCATGATTCATTCTAGGCCGCATCATCACTTACCATCAGGTGAGATGGCGGTCAAATGTCTGCATATAGTGATAAAATAAAATAAAAAAAACGATTCCAGCAGACTGACACAACATCGATTTTTAGGGTTCCGTGGCCAAATTGCATAAATTTAAAAATTTTTGCAAATTAAATGCAATTGCATAAATTTTAAATTGTTGTTTTTATTTTTATTTAACAATGAATGTTGTAATTGTTTTCTGAATAAATTTACTTTACTTTTACTAAATGGCAAAAAACGGAACCCTTATAGATTCCTCATGTCTGTCCGTCCGTATGCCACACCCTTTTTTCTCCGAAACTATAAACACTACACTATTCAAACTTTGTAAGTATATGTTTCTGTGAACCGCTATGAGGTTTTGACAATAAACTTGAAAAATATAATATTTTGGGTTCCCATACATTGAACTGAACTCAAAATTAATCTTTTCATCGTACCCTCCGTATGGGGTATCAATGTGTAGAGCTTGAAAAATGATATCGAGGTTTTCTAATATCATTTTTTTATAAATTGAATAGTTTGCGCGAGAGACACTTGCAAAGTTAAAAAATTGTGCCCCTCTCTAATTTCTTAACTATGGGGTTGATAATCAAAAAATATATATGATGTACATTACCATAAATCTAACAACGAAATTTAGTTTGAACGATTTCTGGCGTGTAGTTTTTTTATACGTAATAAACGGTGAACCACTATTTTAAATATTAAAGCTGTAGTAGGTGCCTAAGTAAATAAAAATTACTTTTATTTTATGTTACTTGCTGCTGCGGAACCATCCACGGGCAAGTCCGACTCGAGCTTGGCCAATTTTTATTATTGATCAAGCTGATTAATCAATGAGTGCGCGAAGGGACTGTATGTACCTACATACACTGACAGCATTTTAACTGATTGATCATTTTAAAGATACGAACGAGATTCGAAAATTAAAATGGAATGGCAAACTTGTTTCACCTATCCTTCTTTTATGATGACCTTAAATAAACAATTTATTGTTCAATAAATTATCTAAGATGATGACCTATTTGGTGTATGGTTGAGGCTTCGGCTACTACACCAAGGGTTCGATTTCTGGCCAACACAAAGATTTGTGTCCATGAACATGTATTGGTCTGGGTGTTCTCTTTGTATAATATGTTGATATGTATTTACAAAAAAATTATATAAGTATGTTTTTTAGTTGTTTAGTATTCATAATAGAAGTTTCTCGCTAACTTGGGGCTAGATATTGTCATGTGAATGTCAGTGGATATTAAGTATTATTTTTTAGATTGCCTGGTGGTTCTGACGACTGCCTCCGTGGTCTGAGCTCGACTTGGATCGCTGCGTGATTCGA
Source organism: Leucinodes orbonalis (assembly GCA_019425675.1). Taxonomy (NCBI): domain Eukaryota; kingdom Metazoa; phylum Arthropoda; class Insecta; order Lepidoptera; family Crambidae; genus Leucinodes; species Leucinodes orbonalis. The sequence goes on along the minus strand of PQWD01005370.1, from coordinate 22,988 downwards.
ATCCCATAGTGAAAGTCACTGTGCTATTTTGCCATATTTGGTTAGGACATTGCAGGCTAATTCGTCCGATTGTCTAAAAAAATACCGTGCTTCGGAAGACACAATGTTGAGCCGCCAGTCCCGGCTCTATAAAAGCCCCTTGCTTACATAAGCGAAATGGCGATTTGTGAATGTCACACAATACTGATTAAGTATAGAATCAACATCTCTTAAAACTTTGGTATTTAGGGGTCCAAGGTTGTGAGCTACCGTTCACCAAATAGGAGTAAGAACTTTTTTCTATAATATAATAATAGTATTAAGATTTGAATAAATAAAAAAATAAAAAATAAAAATTATCTTTATTGACATAAAACAATGTTACATAAAGTAGTGAAACCCCTGACTCCTGTAATAGGTGAAACCTGTGTTACAGAAGGCAGTGCCCACTCACTCTGCGCAGTATCACAATATGTTTTATGATAATAATAATCTATAACAATTCAAACCATGTATTATCATATAGTTAAGATTATACAGAACAAAGGTTAAATTATACCCTAAGATCTTAATCGAGTATCTAGTTTTTTGTATTGAAGTTAATATATGTGTGTGTGTGTGTGTGTATGTGTGTGTGTGTTGTGTGTGTGTGTGTGTGTGTGTGTGTGTGTGTGTTGGTGTTTGAATAATGTATATCACTTTATAGTATAGTACTAAGCAACACTTCAGTTTCCAAATAATTTAATTTAAGCAACCAACTTTTACATTTACATTTAGTCTCACGCATGGTCAAGGGATAAATATTTAATAACTTATTTACTTTATTATACAAAAACACACTCATATTACACTGCTGTCGTCCCGCCGAGGCTGTGCGGAGCCTTAGTGGTTCACAGACATTTCGAATTGTACGGCTCTCATAATATCTTTTTTTGTTAAATGGTGTTACCTTATGCTGCTTAAGTAGGAGACAAAGAATATATAATCGCCGGACAGAGAGCACATTACATTTTTCAAAAAGTAACTTTGTAGGAAATCTGTATGGACTATGGGTCATAACTTTCAAAAGTGATCTCTGAGCCCGTTCCAGCTCAATTAAATATGTCTTACAACCACCCAAACTCCGATACAGTAGCCGAGGATTGACTGCACCAGGGCGTAGTATATCCGTCGCAAAAGATCCAGATCAGCTACATATCTTAATTTTTTGAAAATCCAGATAAGTTTTCGAGTACGGGTAGTAATGAGATTTATATGAGCCCTCCAATTTAGTCTGTCATCCAGAACAATGCCCAGGTACTTTATGGTTGTAGTTCTGACAAGGGCTATGCAGGAACAGTTTGAGGCCATGGGGTTAGAGCATGAATGGACATGTACTTCCAAACAAGGTGTATTTTTGTAGGCAAAAGAGAATTGAAGGTAGGAAGACTTTGCGATATTGAGAGTTAGGAGGTTTCTGTTAAGCCAACGATAAACTATACTTAGTCCAATATTAGCTGCACATCGAGCCTCTTCCCACGATCCCCCACTGAAAACCAAAGCCGTATCATCTGCGTAGGTAAATATTTTTCCTTTATTTAGTTTTAGCTGGCAGAGATCATTTATGTACACCAAGAAAAGGGTTGGACCAAGTATGCTACCTTGCGGAACTCCATAAATAACTGGGGCATCTGAACTAACATAGTCACCAATTTTAACTCGTTGGGTGCGGTCAGTCAAAAAGTCTTTGAAAATTTTTAATGCATCGCCTCGTACACCTATGGCACACAACTTCTTCACAAGTATGGGGATTGAGACCGTGTCAAAGGCCTTAGCCAGATCCAGAAACACACCTATACATTTATTTCCTAAGTCGGTTTGCTTAGTTACATAATCTGTTAGTTGACTTACAGCATCGTCAGTACTTTTGCCTGATCTAAAACCATATTGCGCATTCGAGAGTATAGAATGATGCTCTAAAAAAGACACAAGGCGGCGGTTAAGTACCTTTTCAAGTATTTTAGAAATGGAGGAGAGCACAGAAATTGGCCTATAGTTAGACATGTCTCTTTTGGGTCCACCCTTGTGAACAGGTGTTATGAGCGATTTTTTAAATACGTTTGGAAATATTCCTTGTGTTAAACACAAGTTGACTAGTTTGGTGAGTGGCGAAGTAATGATATGTCGTGCCAGTTTAAGTAGTTTAACGGGGATGGAGTCCCAGCCCGTTGCGGCGTCATTTTTGAGATTTATTATTAGGGATTCAATTTCAGATTCATCCGGTGGAAGTAAGACTAAAGAGCCACAAACGGACTCAAAGGAAGTAGAAAGTAAGTCGGGGCCATAAACAGGTGTCTGTTGTATAGCATTTGCAAGCCGTTTACCAACGTCAGAGAAATAATGGTTTATACGCTCAATATCATGCATGGCATTTTCCTCAGACGGTAGTAAGTCAGATACTGTAGAGGTTGGTTTAGCGATATCTACAATTGATTTTATAGCGTTCCAAGTCTCTTTGTTATTTGTCGCGGATTTTAATTGTGACTTTTCAAATTTTTCTCTTGAAGTTCGTAGCAAACAATTACAGTAGTTACGGTAACGCTTAAAGGATATTTCTAGGATACGATTTTCTGGATCTTTTTTGCATTTTTTACTAAGCTTGTCTCTGTGTCTTATGCAACGCAAGAGCCCCGGAGTTATCCAAGGCTTAAGTATTGCTTTCCTGTTCGGGATTTTAACATAAGTTGTATTGGCTATTATAGCGGATGATAGACTTTCAACAAAGAGCGAAGCTGCAGTGCTTGCATTGGAGTCAGAGTTAATAAACGAGAAGTCAACTGCTTCAAGATACTTCATTGTTGAATCAAGGTCGGTTTTTTATACATTTTTGTCTTAGTGATTTTAGTGTGACCCATAGAAAGGTTTAGAACCACTGTTCCATGATCTGTAATAGAAGATTCAATAACAAACACTGCGACACTTAAACTAGTTTTAAGCATTGCGTGATCCAAACAATTATGAACCCGAGTAGGAAACACATGCCCAGGCAGCAGACCCAACTCTGCAGAAAGATTGAGATATGGTGCACAGTGCCTATCAATACTATTTGGCTTGATGTCAATGTTAACATCTCCGACGAGTATCACGTTATTTGTATTAATGGGACGAATCACTTTTTCTATAGAATTAAGAAACCCATCAATGCTATGGAAAGAAGGGGATCTGTAAGTAGCCAAAATAATATATCCGGATCAATATTTATTGCAAGAAAATTACCACCTACTGGTTCCGGTTCAACTACGGTACATTTTAAACCTCTCTTTATATAAACAACTATACCGTCGTTCTGATTGAGACATTTACTAGAACAATATGAAGCATAGTTCGGCAAGTATGGAATAGATTTGTTATCATTCAGCCAACATTCTGTCAGGATAAACACATCAAAATCAAAGCTGAATCTAGTAACTTGAGTCAAAAAATTGTCCATATTTTTATAGATACTTCTTATGTTTTGACAAATAATTTTCAGAGATGAGTTTGCGTTTGATTTCATAGACGCGTTACAGAATTCAGTATCACAATTATATGAATTTGCTACATAATAGCTATCCAAATCGTTTGTTATATTATTCATATTTGAATAAGTACGTTACCTCGTCATAAATATATTGTTTCAAGGTTAGACATTTAGAGAATGCATGAAATAGTAATACATCGGAGTTTGAGCGTTTACATATTATATACGGGATGTTATTTAGTTTAAGTGAAATATTGAGAAAAATTGCTGCTTGGTTACTGTTTCCGGATAATGGTAGTAAATGTTAGTTTGTTGCGTAAGTAATTTCTGATATTTGAAATGTGTGTTTTGTAGTAATGTTAAGCTGTAGTGAAGTGTTATATTTTGTACCTGTAAATATAGTCACATTTTTTTAAGGTCGTTTAGATCTGATTCATTTTTTACATATATTTGTGGTTGCCCGTCCGCCCGTCGAAGAAATACTTTACTATGTGAAGTCCAGCAATATTTATACTCATTTTCTCTAGCAAAATTGCGGCATAGATAGTAAATGCGTTGAGTTTTAGGAGTCAATTTCTCCGACACATAAACAGGCTTAACCGGACCACTTAGTTTCAAATGCCCAGTATTCAGTCTATTATTTTTGTATGTCTTATTGAATTGTCTGGACGCATGAATTATCTTTTCTTTAATAGGCGCACTGATAAAATCTACAACTATCGCCGATGCTAGATCCTTTTTACCAGCACGATAAACATCCTTAACATCACTATGCTGGATGTTCATGCTCAGGGTAGAGCCAGTATTCATAACAATACTATAGAGATCATCTTTATTCTCGTCAGTTTTTTTCGGGACGTTTCGAATTTCAATCCTCGTTGAACACAGATGCCGCTCAACAGTTTCAAGTTTCTCCTCAAGTTGTATAATGTAGTCACGGTCCGATTTACGGGCAGATTCCAATGTATCCATTTTAATTTTAAGATCGTCATACTGCTTGGAAATAAACGAGATGGATTCCTTTATTTCAGAATTCTGTGCTAGAATTTCAGAGAGTGTATTTTGTAAGATGGAGAACTTCTTGTCAGTTTGCGCATTTGATGTAGAAAGCAATGATCGAATCTCTTCCATGTTACAGGTGCAGTCGTCACGTTTCCTCTTAAATCGTGTAATGGTGCTCTCGTTGTCTGGATTGTTCAGGTTTGGAGTAGATCCCGATAAGGGGGCAAGAGAACGTATGCAAGGTGCGGCGACATCTTGTTCCACTATTGATGATGAAGGAGGAGGTGTGCGTTTAAGGGGCATTATGCACAATTTATTGACGGTTAGTAAAACAATGTAGTTAGATAGCTCCTGGTGCTCAGCGTAGCCGCAAGACAATTTTGTAGCAAGCTGTAGTGGTCGTAGCAGTTATCTTTCCTAGTAGATTTTCGACCGCGCTATATGATGGCAAAATTCACGCTGGCCGAGCGACGTTACGATGGCCCAGTGGCTCGCATGTCGGAATTGACTAACCTCGATTCTCAACGACGAACGGAAGATCGAACCCCGGTCGACAAAAAATTTTTCAATTTTCAAATGCGAAGCCCAACGACAGCTGGAGCGGAGCACCCTCTCCGAGTCCGAAGACAGCACAATTTTAATTTAATATTTAAAATAAAATATGTACAACAACTTTAAACACGTCCACACTTGACCGCTCCGAGGGAGGAAGGGGAAAATGTGTATTACATTTAAACATTTCGGTTTTTAAGAGGTCCTTTGTTAAGTAATTAAATAATGGTCTACTAGTGTCATTACTGCATTGATCTTTACGTAGCCAGTTACGTAGGCAGCTCCATCTTTCCTGTTCCTTCCGCCTTAGCAGTTAAGCTACTGATGAATTTGTGTTCAGGCTTGATAAGTCCAATAGGCATTGAATTAACTGAATATTGATATAGCAACTGCACTGTTGTCTAATCTTCGAGATGACTGTTGCATTTTAGGTATCAGATAAACTATCTACTTGATTGCTAACTTGTCATAAAAATACCTACATCTAGAGTTTGATGGACAGCTACTTGATAATATTAAGCAGACATTAACTAAAGTATGCTACATATAACTTTTGTTAGCACATAGGTACCTATCTAAAGTGCAATAATTTTGATAAGAAGAGGAATGTCTTCAACATACCTATTGTAGACGTCAAAAAGCGATTCAATTCAACAGCAATTATACGATGAATCAGTAGCTGGGCAAGACTTATATTTGATGTGGAAATATAAGATTGCGAGATTTGCGAGGCCCTCTGATCGATGACACAATAAAACCAAATTCATTGCGAGAAAAACATTGATGTTCAAATTCATATTCCTAAAAATTTAAACTCCTAGTAATTATTTTACATAAGTTAATGTTGCCAGATACTTGCTAGCCGGTTTTAATTATTATTTATTGCTAACCTTAGAGCGTCGGTGGCTCAATGGTGTGGACTGTTGCCTTCCGATCTGGAGGGTGCAGGTTCAAATCCCGTCACGAAGTGTACCAATGTGTTTTCGAATTTTCGATGTACTTTTATCCGACACTCTTACGGTGAAGGAAAACATCGTTAGGAAACCTGCGCACGCCTATGAAAAATTCAAAGGTGGTGCGTGAAGGTTGTGATTCGAAGGTTGAAGTCGTCAATCCGCACAGGGCCGCGTGGACGACTACGGCCTATACCACTTCACAGGTAGGCTCGTGCCTTCGGTAGGCACAATTAATGAGCTGATGACGAACCTAAGTGACTAATTATATCTATATTTGCGTTTGCAGGCCTTCGAGGCGCGAGAGGAAAATGAATTGTGTGAGGTCATTATGATACAGGGAATGAAGCTGACGTCGTCAAAAAGGGTCCATAAGGAAATTAATTAATTAATTGTCAGTTTGCACGTTTAATTGCCACTTGATAATAACATATAGGTTTAAAGGCACATTGATATAGATATACAGCATATATTTTATAAACACTTGCTAACTTCATTTTTAACAGGAATAGAATGTAACACCTAACTACTTTCGGTTTATTATTAATAAAACAATGTTTGCCTACTCCTAGATACCATTTTTGAAAATTATACATAGGTATTATATGCGCAAAATTACAAAACTGGTTAAAAATTAAAGCAAGCTCTGAGTCACCTTATAATATTATTAAAATCTGTTCAGTCATTTAAAGTTCAAAATGAGTTAAGAGTAACTAATTTCAACAAATCTTGTAACATTTGTAAACTGCTAAATGTGTAAAATTGTATGCAATTTCCTATACTTGTGTTTATAAGTGTTGATAGTTGTTGAAAAAAAATTAAATCCAGCCAGCGGTAGACTATTTCATTTGTTTAAAACGCCATTAACTGACGTGCACAATTTTTAATTTGGCTTTAAATTGTGCACGATTATATATATACACTATTAGTGTTATGTACATGCAAAATCTGAAATGCTGAAACTAGCCTCATGGTTAACAAGGCTTTTCAGTTTTATATCTAAACATTGTGCTCGTCAGTTAACGGCGTTTTAGCTAGGGGACAGCAGCATATCTCGTAACAGAGGCTATGACGTAGGACATAAAACTAATCGCACCAATCAATTATACAGGCACTGAGATACTATATTTGACGTCACACCTGGCGAAAATGCCAAAGGTCAAAACTGTAATCAAAACCATAATTGTGGAGCTACTTTAAAAAAATAACACTTGGTATTAAATACAAAACGTGATTATGTTTCCAATTTCACTACTAAACGTCCTAAGGGTCTGTGATATAGAAAAGAAGAGGTACAGGCAACTGTATTTTTAATACATCAAATATAAATGCTCAAGTAAATAACAGTTATATTGAAAAAACATTGTTTACTTGCAAGACAATACTTTCAAAATGTTCAAGTATCCAGGAATAAAAAAAGATTTCTACCTATCTAGTAATATAAAAGTTGCTCATATAATTAATTACCAGGCTTGGTAAACATTAATAAGTATTTTAACAGCTAGTAAACTAGAGATAAAATCTCAGGAAAAAACAGTAATATATATTATTTTTATTACCCTAAAGGTTTATATTTTAATTTTTATATTTACATAGAAAATGTTTCCTTACATTGATCGGAAACAAGCAAATGCAACATAAATATTTGGTTGTACCTGAAGGAATAATCAGGAGTTAATTAAAGCTTATATCCAAAATAATCGAATTTTAAATGGATATTTGCCTCTTAATATTAATGTTCTACAAAAACTATCAATTTAAAATGTCTCTTACATTTATTTTAAAACTAGACACATAGCATATTGTTTTACATATGGTAATATTGCTTATATTTTATCAACATTGCATTTAAGTTTAATAACAATTTGGGATACTACAATAAAATGAATGTTACAATCTCATAACAAACTTAGGCAAAAACCTAACTTTAATTTCTTCACAACTAGGGGCAGGGCAGTGAAACACAAAATAACATGTAAATACTTTTGTAATTCCTTAACAATAGCCATGTCATTGGGGGTTTTATCCGGTAATGGAGGAAGACTGTAAGATTTGCCGTCCGGTGTCATCCACATGTTGGTGGGTCATGGTTATGTCTTCCTATACTTTCAGTGACTTTTCCTGCATTGTTAATACGAAGTTTGGCAGGGCAACATCTGCTGAAGAAGTACCAAATACCACAACTGACTTCCATATGCTTTCTTGTACATAAATCTAAATGTGTGGTTCTGGTATATAAATAATTTGGAATTGCCTCTGGTGTTGATAAAAATACCTGAAAGGAAAAGAAATTAATAACTCAAAACTAAATGCAGGTACTTACTATGTACTTCTTAAATAAACAGGTAAATAATAAAACAACAAATTTGTAGATGATTTAATCACAAGCATTACATATATGTTGGTGGCAATAATATTTATTAGTTCAATATTGATTTATAATATTATAATACACAAAAATAAAACAACAAAAATAAACTCTTTTACTGGTAACTGATTCCAAATAATGCAAAATTAAATACATTCGTAAACAATGAAGGTCATTTTATCCTGATAAATAAAGTATCATGTAGAATAAAAGTGTGACATCACCGTGTTCATCTAGTACATTAAGTATTTTTCTTGATATATTATCTATATAAATCTTAGGGAACTGTATTACACGAAATCGCACTCATAACTTATTGAATTTTGTTTTACACAACTTGTTGCTCATATACCAGAAAACAACAGAAACATATTAGGATATAGAGCTTTTACAACACTGATCCACTTTTTTTCACAGTAATTACAATAAATTTCGTCGAATAAGTAAACTTTTTTCATTTATTACATTACAACAAACATGCGACAGCGACAAGTCAAGTACTAATTAATAATTTGACAATGACATTCGATAGGGTTGTCTTTGATCGGAAATTCTACTAATCTCGACGCTAACCTCGAACACCGCAATGATCGACTAATCTTGATTGATATGAGTCAACATGTGATTATACAAAAAGTGAAAATAAGTTCATGAATAGGTATAATTAAGATATATAAAATGTTAAGAATCTCCATTTAACAAATAATTAATGTCCTTTAAAAAGGTACTATGAGTGTTGTTGTCTAACAAAAATAAAGCGACAACTAGCGTTTGGTTTACGAGCTGTACAAACAACAGCGTCTTTTTTAATCTGTGGTTATGGCGCCATTCTACCCAAAGACAACCAAAGCAACTTTACGTTTGACGTTTATAGTACTTCTCGATGTTTGTTTGTTTCATTTTAAACTATTTAAGTTTTTAATTATAATATAAAGTAGTATAATTACAAACTTGTATAAAACGTGTTTATTTATATTTTCAACAGTGTATGTTTATCTGTAATACATTCATTAATTTTATTCGGATGTTCTTCAATAAAATCATTTTGGTTAGGTGAACGGTATAGTACTTCCAATTTTATGTTTAATTCTCTTATATTTGTTAATTAAACATAAGAAAAGACATGAATATTGTTTACTTAAAAATAACTACTGTTTGTGTTATTTATTTTATTAATAAATTACTATTTGTTCAGTGGAGTTTTATTTGATGGCCTTACATCCTCCAAATAATTTACAATTGAAGATATAATTCAATCATTATTCTAACATTCTAATTTACATTTCAGTGGCCAACTATATTCCTACGAGGAAAGGAAGTCTTTTGCTTGTCCACAATGGCTTTGCTTTTCGACTGAAGAATAAATTAGCCTATGGAAAGAAGCAATGGTACTGTACTTCAAGAACTAAAACTGGTTGTCATGTTGATGTTACTACAGAGATTCATCGTCAGGGTAATCTGATCAAAAGAGTTCGAAATGTTCATAACCATCCAGCACCAGGATTCTATCGTCGTAATGATGGTTCCTTTAAAGTAGTTTAAAATATAAGTCTTAATATTGATTGAAGACTGATTCATGATTGTGAACTTTTACTTGAATAATTCATATTTTTATTACAACTTAAGACTGATTGCTAATATAGACTGAATTGTACTTATTAATTTTAGATAATTTAATTTCATTAACTACCTCTTTGGCAATTACGAATAAGGTTTAATATAAGAATAAAAATGTATATGTTTATTTTTAGCAAAACTGATGCTCAAATACTCAATACCTCATCAAATTTAAATATGACTTTATTATACAAAATACATGTATTTTTTATTTTAACTTAGTTTAAGCTAGTGTTACCAATAACAATTCAGCCATAATTAATTGTTATATGCCAACCTTTTTTTTTGTAATGCCATTTATAGAATGTATCTACAGATTATGTCAATATATCCTTTTTCAGTAATTTTTGTTTTCATTTGTTAAAGTATATATATATATATAGACTTTGACAGATAACCAAGTGATTAAAATACTTTTGCTAAAAAAAATTGTAATTCTGTGGTTACACTTGTAGAGTCCCTAACATAACACACCTAGTGTTGTTTTCTTGTATTAATTACTATGCTGAATGATTAGCTAATTATTTCCTCTATAATAATGGCTAAATAAATTTTTATGTACTGTTGTCAAAAATTATAATTGTAAAAAGCATTTGTATTATAATTAGGTAGGTAATTACTTTTTTACACGTGTTTGCAATAGTTTGGGATACGGGCGAGCGTTTTTGAGAAAATAGGTACTTAGGTAAGAGAATAATAAAATTGATATAATTTTAAAGTTGGGACTGTTGATTTCAGATTGATAACAAATTTATTCAAAGATAAGTATTGAATTATCGACTGAGTTCAAAAATATAAAACTTAGTACGTCAAACTATCTGTTTAATATATACTAATTATAAAGCTGAAGAGTTTTTGTTTGTTTGAACGCGCTAGTCTCAGGAACTACTGGTCTGATTTGAAAATTCTTTAAGATTTAGATAGCTCATTTATCGAGGAAGGCTATAGGCTATATATCATCACGCTACAAGCAATAGAAGCCGAGCAGCAATGAAGAATGTTTCAAAATCCGGAGGGAAATTTTTACTTGGAGATTCCGCTGCGAACGCTGCGTACCTAAACGGTAAAAGTTTCGCAAAAGTCATGTATGAAAGTATTGTTACCCTTTTAAAGGTCTACAAAAAAGTCCGCGACAGCATATCTCTATCTTTTAAGGTTAGCTCGCTATAACATAATTTTTGCTAATTTTTTTTTCTAAAATAATGCATCATTTTGTGAACTTATTTTCATAAATATGATATCAATCCTTATCCAAATAAATACTTTATTTATCACAAGTATTTCATTTTAAACAAAATTGCCCTTTACATCATTCAATTTAAATGAATATCTTATGAGATATCGCAGTTTTAACTCACCTATATAAACGAAGTAGCGAGTTAAAGGGAGCGTTAGGCCAAAGTAACTATTCCACGCGGACGAAGTCGCACGCAAAAGCTAAATAAAACTCTTAGGCCCGTATTCTAGAGAACGAGACTCTTTACTGAAATTGAGTTAGAAAGGGATGGTGCTATTTATCGTATAGAGCGCTATCCCTTTCTAACTCTACTTAAATGAGGATGAGCGACTGAGTCTCTAGAATACGGTTTTTGAAGGTGCGTCAATAGACAGTCTAACAGCGTGACGTCATAGTGGCATAATGATGCTATTCAAATTTACTAAGAACTTATATAACGGTTTTCCTTCGCACGTGAATTAACTATTCCTTGTAGATCCCACCTGAGTTCTTCACTTAAATTTCCAACCCATAAATCCGACTTTTTTTCTTACTCCTTCTCCGTTCATGCAGTGAGGTTGTGGAATTCCTTACCATCTAATATTCGCGATAGCAGTAGTATTTCCTTATTTAAAAGTCGTGTTAAATAATACTATCTTTCTTCTATTCCATAATATAATTGTGATTTAAAAATCCATAAACATATCTATATTTTTATAATTTCTAAATTTAAGTTTTTTTTCTTTATATTTTGACTAATATATATATAATGTATTTATTATATTATTTGTTAACCTCTGTATGTATGTATGTGTGTGTGTGTATGTATGCAGTATATGTGTGCACACTGTCTACCTCTCACACTTAATTTCCTTTTTTAGGCCTGTTGGAAGAAATTTCATAATGAAATAAGCAGTGCCTTTGTACAATTTTTTCCATGTACCTGTTTTTTATTGTATAACTGTGTGCATAAATGATTAAATAATAAATAATTTAAAAAAAATACGTTTTCTTATAATTATATTTTCCTTTTATATAAGAAATGAGTGAAGAAAAATGTCTATGTTATATACCTCTTTTTTTATACATAGAAAACACCCAGACCAGTATAGACAGACATTTCCATGCACACAAATGTTTGGCCGGGGATCGAACCCGGAGTCCTTGGTGTAATAGCCGACGTCTCAATCCATACCATGTGTGTACATATTTAAAAAAATAGGATCCCATATTACAGGCTCGATGCTTAGTTTGGGACTAGATGCGTGTGTGAATGTCAGTGGATGTTTATTTATTAATCACAGGAAACTAATACTTAAATAATAATAAATACTGCCAATAATAAAATGGTACATATACTTATACACCTACGTCATTATAATGTAATAATATTTGGGTTGTATGAACACTACATAGAAGTAAAGAAGATAGTTAAAATTCAAAAACTTTATTTAAATAAGTATGTAGGTACATAGCTCACTTTTATTAACATAATATAGTAACTTCATTGAACCAAATAAATTATTTTAATTAACAAATGTATATCATAGTAGGTACTTTAAGATTCTAAAATTATTATTACATAAAAAAGAATACAATGTAGGTACAATAGACCATTATTAAATAAACTATTAGCAGCTGACGGCTGATTTGATTAGTCCTTATTTTATTTAGCTTATTTTAGACATTAGCTCCATTTATTTTCTTATAAAATTTACGCTTAAATATCTAAGCTACTTAAATTTTCATATAAACATTGACCACCAGAGACGCCTTAAAGTATCACAAACAAAAGATTTTCCATAGTGTCTACATTCCTGTAGATTAAGAAGTTCTTCTTTTTTTTTATCCTTTATAGGCAGACATTTGACCGCCATCTCACCTGATGGCGGTCAAAAATCAAAATCTTAACAAAATAATCTTTATTTAAAGAAAAATTATTTCGTCATTTTGCCATACGTATGTTTGGATTTACTGCTATTGGCCAGTTGGCTTTACAGCTTCACCGAGCGCAGATGGCTTTCAGCCTTAAAATTTACGCAATGAGCCTAAGGGCGTCCAGAGTGGGACTCGAAACTCGGCTTAGGGCGTTGCGGGGGGACTGTACATAATAGATTTGATTACCACTTTTCAAATGGTCGCAACATAGCATTTCCAATCGGCCAATTCACGGGTATCCATCATTGTATGAGATTTTCATCGGAGCACCGTGGTTATGGTCTCGTACGTCGATGACTTGGTTTCTGTCTGTGGTGATGATGCTTGCCCATTCCTTCCTTTTGGAGCAATACCACCGGTGATGGGTCCATTTTGTATTGGCTTCGGATATTTGGCGTACGTGTAATTTTGGTAAAGCAGGAGGCTTCGACACGTTTCGATATTACTTCTGGAGAAAAAATACACAATTTGATTTTAATAAAAATGTAATATTATAACAATACAAGGTACTTTTTACCACTTCGGTTTTTTTGCACCATTTTTTTACCTACGTGTTGTTTTTTCAACTTTTTTTCTCGGCTCTCTTGACAGATGCGTGTTAGCTTCCATAAATACTCTTGTGGGATTACACTCATCTTGGAGATGCAAATTCACTAAATCAAAATCACTATCTCAATTACCATTTGTCTCATTTTACCTAACTAACCATTAACCTTTAACCGCCAATGACGCCTTAAAGCGCCAGACACAATAGATTTTCTATTGTGTCTGGATTCCCGGTTCAATGGTTAAGATATTCTATTGGTATGTTCGAAATTATATATGCGTTTTTCTGACGCTTTTACAACGAAGGAAAGATCGTGAGGAAACCTGAAAGAGATTCAAGGTTGTGCGCGAAGTCGGCCAATACGCTTTCGCCCCTTAGTGGGGACGTATAATGTGCTGATGATGATGTACTAACCAACCCAATTCATTCAGTAGGTACCTGGGAAATCTTATATAAAAAATTAAGTTGCAATTTTACACATTCACTATGTGTTACTATTACCGTATCGATAATTTTATAATTTACCTACTTGTACCTATAATGAAAATTAAGTGTTTATTCAGTTTAGGTCTCTACAGAACACTTATGAATGTCAATGATTCGGACGGTAGTTTTCCTTAGTTTTATATTTAACCACCACCACAAATTCTTGTACAATTTCAAAATCTATAAATTTATAGGTACTTTGCAGTATTAGGCAGTCTATATCTAACATTGAAATTTGAGTGTTTTCTATGTATAATATGTATGCATTTACAAAAAAATATATAAGTATGTTTATAGGTAGTTCAGTACCATAATACAGGCTTCACGCTTAACTTGGGGCTAGATGGCGCTGTGTGAATGTCAGTGAATTAAATATTCATTAATTGTATTCTATTTATATATTAGTTCTATGTAAAAAATAAAAAATATAAAAGGATCGGTCAATAAAAATACAAGTTAATGTAAAAATAAATTTATTATCTAAACAACTCACTTATATTTATAAGGTACGTATAATTAACATAATTTAATTAATAACATGCTCGCCATATGCGAATTAATTAATTAAAAAAATAATTTAAATTTTACATCATTACGCATTTCCCGAAAAAAATCTAAATGTTTTTAGATATTTTTAATAGTGGTTTAAAACAAAATTAAAGAAACGTTTTATTTAACGATCTATGAATTTTTTAACGAACTATAAAAATCTGGTAAAAATATTATTTAAATTAAATTTTGTCCGATGTTCGCTGCAAGTGCGAGAAAAAGCGGAACCCCAAAAGAGAGGTGAGAACAGGTCTAGTTCGACAGTAGATTTAAAGTATAGCTGAATAACAAAAACCTATTAATAACCTAAGTTTATATTGAAGTGTTATTGACGAAAAGACAGTTTTAAGAATTTCGATAAAGGTTTTAGTTCAATAAAACTTATAGTCACTATTTTTTTATTAAAATACCATCATAGAATTCCAAAGGGGAGCGTTCAAGTATTACGTAACGAATTTGGGGGGAAGGGGAAAGAGAGAATTGTATGCACCTTAAGTTTTGTTCAAAACGTTACTGTGTATTAATGGGAAATTGCATTACGTATAATGTTTGAACACTCCTGGCGAAAAAATCAGATCATATTCTAGATTTAAATTAAAAATAGTTTTTGATGTCATAAACAGCAAGTCCTCCAAATAAAAGGTATTTAAAACAAAGAAAAACATAATCGTTTCTAACATTTATCGCTTCAATGACGGACTCTCGCAACGCGCTGAGTATATTTTTGTGGCTTCAAATAGTATTAGGCGGCGGATGGCAATGCTCTTCGAATGCAGAAATTACGAATTGTACGCATTAGTGACACGCAGCGCGGCAGTTCTTCACGTGGAGCACACCATCGCAGGCGGTCCCTTTTCATGTACTGCTTCTGTAAGTGTATGACGGAAGAGTAGGATCTCTTGCCTTTGGCGATGTGATCATCACTGCCGAGTCTGTGGAGAAGAGGAGCACTAATATTATGATAATTATAAAATACCAGGAAATCATTGAGCGGTTTCGGACATTAATATCCATGTAGTTTATGCGGTGCATGACATCAAATTCTAAATTGAGATTTTCTTGATTTTTTCCTTTGCTACTACGAGTACTAGTTCACATATTTGTATTGACTTGGTATAGATACGAGTATTACATTATTTTAAATAATTTTTTTTAATTTTTTTCATTATTTCATAAAGTGAAGGGACGGTAGGACGCTCACGCTGATGGTAGTGATACGCCTGACAGACAGAAGGCATTGAAGATGGCCACAACTGATACAGTTATAATTCTCATAATGCGCACTGCGGCCATACCGAGACACAGGTGTGAGGTCTTATACCGGAATTTCACTAGTACAATGCCTCATCCCGAAACAAAAAAGTGTAATAATACAGCTACACAAATGGTAACTTATGATCTGCTAGTCTAAACATAAGTAAACAAATGCAAAGTCTACATTAAAATCAACTCTCGCAACTGTCCACATTTATCGAAACCATAACCTCAATATAAAAAATATACAGGCAATTACCACTTTGATTAGTATCCACGTAGTCAATCTGCTGGTGGCGCATGTACGTGTTTGTTCGTCAATATATTCATCTTTATCGTTCAGATACACAAAGTCCGCATTTTTGTTAAAGAACATGTCCAGCGTCACCGTTTTTGGACTGGTAGGTTTTTATACTATGCTCTGTATCTGAGAATGGTCTTGCGGGCGACTCGAGAATAGGCACATCTTCGAGTATTCTTTATGTCTGAATGTTTTCGTCGACGTGATCAATGGATCTTCACCTTCAACTGCGTCTGTTATATTAAAAGGATTTTGAGAATATATCGAGTTTCTTAAATTAATAGGTGTAAATTGTTGTTAACGACTCTTATTGTAGAATTGGACAATAATTATGAACGGCAAGCTTTAATCAAGATCAGGGAGAATTGTATTAAAAACTACCGTTAATTCAGGAAACAATAAGTTCGTAAAATTTATTTATAAATAAAACAAAACTTAATTGAATAATTAATTGAGATCTAGGAGAAATATAATTGATATATAAATTTAGGAATCGTCTATGAAAATTCCAGCAATACCTACATTATCTGCTTTTGTAAAACGAGGTACAATATACGGTCATATGTATACTATCAATAAATAGCTCGAATGTTTAACGGCAAAAAAATACAATCTATTATTTACAGGACTATTGTATGGCTAAACAGCAGAGCGTTTAAAAAAACACTTTAAATCCTTTGTCGAAAGTAAGAATAATTAAATCTGATTGCAATTGCTATCTAAAGTGAAGTAAATAAATAATACTAACTTTTATATAAATATATAGCTACATATCCTGTAACATAAATGTTAAGTATTTCGTTAGTTAAACTTAAATAGTAACATACCAAGAAGGTATCTGTCAGATACACTTCACCTTATAAAATAATAATATGAACTATGACAATAAATCAAATTAACGATCGAAAAGTCTTTGGCAAATGTTACAACACATTGCTTGGGCTATTTATTCTTGTTATTACACAACAAACGATATATTTACAAGTACTGCCCGTTGAATTTTATTATGATCATCAGGCCAGTTTTTTGGTACCAACTAATTTTATAGGTAGCCCATCATAGCATCATCGGCCATTCCATGCTCACTGTAAAAGGAGTTTCCCACACGATTGCCTACAAAATGCCTTTTCACTCTGGTCTTAAAGACACCTTTATATGTCTTCGGAAACAGACGCAGGGAGGTCGCCCCCCTGCAAAAGCTGCAGCAAACCTGCGTGTGCGGATTACCACATGGGGGTTCAGCCTGGCGTTTAGTGGCCCGGTGGTAAATAGATTCTGGTCCACTTCCAGAAATCAGTAAGGTAAGTCAGGTGGCAGAGGCAGAATGTTACATCCCGGAGTATTGCACGCTCATCTTCATGACCCCTGCACGCTCATGGTTGTGTTTCCACGTCAAAGTGCACGATGCGCGTCAACGTCGAATCGAACCGCACCCGAGCCCTGCATTTGGTCGACGTTCGCCTAGAACAGAAAGTATCGCTTCTCGCGCGCGTTCACCATGTTGTACGTGAAGCCGTCTATTTTGAGGACCCAATGTTTTCCGTGAGTGGACGGAATAAATTCGTACTGAGGATCTGTAATGATAAATTATAAAATGCTTGATGTGTACAAAGTAGGATATACAATTCAAATAATAACGTTTATTATTTTATTTATGATGGGCTTGCTCTTGAGCACAAACTATCCTAGTGGAAGAGACGTGCTCTGAGATGGAGTGACCTTGCCAGAAAAAGTCTGTTCACTCGTATTTTGAATGCCGCTGGGTTGTATGTGGCCAGGAACACAGGCGGAGGTAGATCATTCCATTCAATTTCATCATCATCATCAGCCAAAACGGTCTACTATAAAGCTATTCTTATATATCCATGGGGATCTTGGGCCGTTACCCGCCACGCAAGTCCGATGTGGATTGGTGGGTGATAGACGGGATCGACGGCTTGACGTCTCTCGACGACGAATCATCTATCTTTTCATCATTTAGCCTGCAATGTCCTTACCAAACTAGGAAAAATCGCACAAATTATAGTTTCCCCACGGAATTCGCCTTTAATTGGTAATTGTTGACCAGTTTTCGGACGACCGCAAGATTCTTAGGTCGAATTGCCAGAGCTTAAGCGAGCGAATCAATAACAGGTCGTGTGTTGGTACCTCATCTGTCATATTACTTACAGAGAACGA